>CM070830.1:6067354-6333285 GCA_036326025.1 Chrosomus eos | reverse complement strand
AGCGAGTAAGAGAGAGAGAGAGAGGGAGAGGGAGAGTGAGAGAGAGAAAACATTGGCATACTTCCTCCTAAGACATTCACCTTTCTGATTACAACACGAAACATCATCTTAATGCTCCTTAGAAGCGTTATAAAGAGATACTTGCACAAGTTATGGGTCTCGCTGTGTTGTCGCATTCCTGAAGGCCTGTCCCGGCCGCGTGCGTGAGCGGAGTTCTTTGTGTGTGTAAGCGTCACGTGTTGTTTCTGGGCGCTCGTGTTGCGCGGCGGTTTAAAGTCTTTGAGTAGCATTACCAATGAAAGTAGCTCGGCTACGTTTGTTTCACTCCGTGGAAGTAAACAGATTCGACTATGGAAAACAAAACTTAGCCTTACAAAGGAAAGATATAAAGATCGGATCGGGTCTCCGAAGGAGCCCACGGGATCGGGTTACATGATGCAGCAGTAACGACGGGCGAAGCAAGAGCGTGGGCATCTCTCAGTACGACGCGTCACGTGGTTACGTGCGCGTGCTTCTTCTTCAGAGAGAGAGAGCGTTTGTTGCAGTTTCCCTTGTAGTTGGATTTGCTGAAGAGGTATGTCACGCGGGGTTCTTTTCACTCGTCGATCGGAATTAAACCCGGGGACTTATCTTAAGACTTAAAACACAAACTAAACTAGAAACAAAATAAAAGAACGGCGATGAGCTCGCCGGAGGCGCGACGTTACATGATGATGACTAGGATCAGGAAGAGAGAGAGAGGAGTTGGGAAGCCCTCTTTATCACCTCTGAGAAGTCCTTCCCCTTCCCGTTGTCTGAGCCAATCGGAGAATGGCTGTTGCACGCGGGAACTCGCGGTTTATTGTCCTTTGTTTGGGGAGAACGTGCCCCTCGTAGTACAGGGGCGTGTTCGATAGATGTACAGTTTAACAGTTTGAATCTTCATAATTATTATAGTCATATGTGTAACAAAGTTTTAGCAAGATGTGATATCAATGGCTAACTAGGGATCGAAGATTGGAACTCAGAGACTCCAAACTTGTCACAAATGGATTTGGTTAAACATTAGTTGGCAAGGTTTGAAACATTATCCCAGTTTCCGAGAAACAGACCAAACACATAAAAGACAAATCATAACATGAGATTAGATACATTGTTCTTACAATTCTAAAGGGGAAGTATAATAGAATATATATGAATGCAAAATTCAGTTCTCCTTCGTTAGAATTCTAGGGAATACGCAGTTACATGTAAAAACACATAATGGTAAACTCAGTTATTTCAATGTAACATGAACAAACAAACACATAAAACACATTGAATATTTCTGTTTAAAATGTCTTTTAAAAAGAGAAGTTTCTTTTCTCTGTAACAAACTTCCTGTGGCACATTCCACATTCCTGGGGGGGGGGATGTGTGCTTGGAATGTGTGTGTGTGTGTTAATTTTGAGTCCTGGGGGAAGATATGTGTGGAAGCTTCCCGGCCTTTGAAGGCTCTTAGGATTTTAGTTATCCAGAATATGATTCATCCACATACTCTACATATATCCCCCTTTTCGTCGGATGATGTCCCCGTGTGTTGGACATCATATGACGACAAATCATCACCATTGGCGGATGGCAGGTGAATCATGATGATTGGGTAGGAGGTGCTGTTAGGCTGAGGCTGAGGGCTCAGCTTGATAAAGTTCGACGCAGCCTCCAGCGTGGTACCCTCTTCCTGAGGGTCCCGTGGGCTTGGCTGTAGATGTTCGCATCTCGTTGAGCCTCCTGTGCAGGATGACTGTCGAGTGTCAGGGTGTAGTTGATAGATGTAATGTCAATTAGCTGGGATCTCCTTTTGCAAACCACAATTCCCTTTCTGGAGTTAGGGTGAGAGTGTGGTTCTTGAAGAAGGATGGGGCCTTTTGGTACTTGGATGCGCTGCTCTGGCTGAGCAAGGTGACAGATCACTTACAATCTCTGCTTGGGTCTCGGTGACTTGAGTGCGAGGCTTGGCTTTAGCAGGGCAGCTTGTGCCACTGATCTGCAGCCCGCAGGTTCCGTCAGGGTTGTCTCTGAGGAAAGATTTGTTAGGGCAGGGATAGTAAATGTCTTTGGTCACTGTGCACATGTGTGGATTCGGAGCTGGGGACAGCTTGGTGTCGCTGTCATGCAAGGCAATCACGTACGGCATGCGGATCTTGATGTGAGTGCTGCCTCTCAAAATCTGACATGGACAATGTTCTTGAGCCGGTGGATTCGGCTTGACTATGGTGGGTAAGTTCAGGGGAACGTCCCATTTTCTCTGCTTGTGGTGATGCAGAGTGGGATGGCACTACCCATGAGAGTAGGCAAGGTGTATTTTTAAAGAGTCAGTTGGCGTGGTGATGGCGGACGCCAGCACGGTTTGCATGAGGCCTAAGGGTATCAGGTGCGGTGGGATTCTACCCATGGCGAGGTTGTCGATGGAGGAGTTCACCCCCCCCCTTAGCAGGTTTGTCATCAGGGCTGTTACCAGCTGATTTTGAGCAAAGTCATTATGGAAGGCAGTAAGCAGCTGTTTCATGGAGTTCACTGTCGGGGTAGGCAGAACGCTGTGAGTGTTGAAAGTTACCACAGTTCCCTATTGTCTTGTCGATGGGCTGCAGGGATGCACTCTGTTGTGAGTGGCTCTGTTCTCTGTGGAATCTCAGTCTGAATTTTGGCTGCATGCCGTCCGACGTTGGCGAGGTTTACTGCATTCATGCCGGACATACAAGTGTTAAACAGAGTTCTGACGGCAGTGCGGCGGCGGTTGTGGCCACCTGGCTCCGCTAGCGTGACAGTCATTTTCTCAAGTTGGTCGAGCATGTGTTCGACATCGGCCTCAGTGTGCGTGAGGGCCTCCTCTGTCCGTTGGCACCTACCCAGCTGTATTGTGTCGTTACGCCGGGGTAGTGCGTTCTGTAGGCGTTGTGAGGATCAGGTGGCACAGGCACTTTCTGAGTGCGGGTCCGGCAGAAAAGGAGTCTTGGTTGTTCCCTTAGGATGGTGCTTGGTGCCGGACCTGGTGAGATGTCCGATTGCGGCTGCCCTCTGGTTGGCTGGAAGCACAGCAGCATCCTGGTAAAAGTGACAGGGAGAGAGAAAGAGAGAAAGGGAGGAAAAATTTCAGCGAACATCGTCCTTGGTTGGCTAGGACAGTCTTTTCGCTTTGAGGGCGCCAGTATGCCACTTGCTTCGGTGTCTTGCAAGTGTCTCTGGTGCTGCGGGTTGCAGCACATGGTGCGTCATGGGCATAGGGCATACATTGTGGCATTACCCCCCTTTTGCACTGTGGCAGAACAAGCTGTGGCGCGGTGATGGCATCAGGTGCAGAACGCTGAATGTTGTCCAGTGCACGCAGCATGTGCTTGTTGACGTAGGTTGTGTGGGGCACCGGATGTCGGTGGGTGCACACGACTTTCGTGGGTGGTTGGAGGGGTATGAGAGGTGGTTTCTCATAGTGTCCATAGTTTTGTGATAGTCTTTGGTAAGCTGGAAGGTTAAGGTTAGGTGAAGCAGGGGCTCTGTGACATGTTGTCATACTTGTAGTGAGAGCCTAATGCATGACCCTAAAAGTTCAGAACCATGGTTTAACTGGTTCGCTAGGTATGTAGCTTAAAGCTAGGTGTTTCACATGTAGCTAGCTAGTGAAGTGTGTCTTGTATCTTATCTTAGCTGTGGATGTTAGGAGGCTAAGAGGTGTGGTTCCGAGATTATTCCATGGAAAGGGCATAGCCGAGATGAAATAAATGCCTTAAGATGGTTCTTATGACTAAATTATTTCTCTGGACTTAACTAGTGGTTCACTACGGCTTGACGAAGTGAATGATGGGGAAAAAGGACAGCTTTCCTATTCAAATTATGCTTATTATCAATCCTCTGGACTATAGTTGTGCCCTAGTAAATTGTTGAAGTTACTTGTGTTGCAGGGTCACAAAAATGAGTACACTTGTTGAAAATAAAACAAAATCACAAATAAAGGTGTCTCTGTTTCCTTTCTGGGCCCTATGGGAAATGGAACCACATTTGAACAAGAGAGGAAATAAAATAAATTTTAAATCATATAGATGACCGAAAAGTAAAGGGGATAGCTGAGTGCTATTAATATCCAGGTCAAAGAATAAAATAAATTTTAAATCATAGAGATGACCGAAAAGTAAGGGGAATAGCTGAGTGCTATTAATATCAAGGTCAAATAAAATAAAATGGGGGAGAAAAAAAAAATTAAAGAAGAGCCAAAAGAAAACAAAAATTAAAATTAAAAGCAAAAAGAAACAAAGTGATCAAAACAACGGGAATGATCTGAAGGCGAGAATAATCAGTGGCATTAGTGACTAAACTTTTGATTTGCCTGGGCCAACACTTCATAGTGGGTTACAACGGTTGCGTGTTCGAGGCCACATCGTGTGTGTCCCATCAAAGGATTAGTCACCTGCCGATGAAGATGGCTATTGCTATATGAATTCTTCTCTAGCTACACAGTTTACATGTAGTTAACTTAAGTTTAATTAACAGGGTATCTTCAAAGTTAGCCTTCGACGGTTAGCAAGGGCTATGCCTCAACTAGTAAAGGTGAACTTTAGCTAAGAAGAATTGCAAACACGGAATGTGAATAATTAGGAACCCTAACTGGTGTTAAGGAAAGTATTTTAGAATACTGTGCACTGTGTAAACACAAGCGGTGATTAAGGGTTCAAGTAAATTATGCTAACTGCTAATTGTAGAAGTTATTATTTAGCTTAGCCTAAGCTGGATGGATGTTAGGTTAGGTTAGCGTAGCGTAAGCTGGAAGGATGCTAGGTTAGCTTAGCGTAGCGTAAGCTAGCTGGATGCCATGTTAGTTTAGCTTAGCGTGAGCTGGAAGGATGCTAGGTTAGCTTAGTGTAGCGTAAGCTAGCTGGATGCTATGTTAGTTTAGCTTAGCGTGAGCTGGAAGGATGCTAGGTTAGCGTAGCCACCTAGGCTGGTTTGTTTACAAGGTGACATCACAAGTTAGCACTTCCTGTGACAAGTCGTTGTCATGGAAACTAGAGCATGTCAGACAATTCAAACAGTCCCTAAAGGCTGTCTGTACATTTTACATGAATTATGCATGTTTAAACGGGTTAACCGGGGTGCAACTTTATTTTAAGTCTTTCTAGGACTCGGTGTTACATGAAGTAAAATGCAGATGTGTTTTGGCATTAGCTAATTTTACTCATGGAACTCTTCTCTTTATTTTAAGCAACTTATTCTATTTGTTTACAGAGTAAGGAAATAGATTTGCTGGGAGTCAAAGCTTGTCTAAGCATATATAGTTACGTCCCTCTTGTGCACTACTGCTGACTTTTCAGCGATTACAGCAGTTTTGATCACTAGGTAGCTCTCTGTTTGCAGATGCAGCTAAAGTTTAGGTGAATTACATCAATCAAACAATAATTTGTAAGGCCTTTACATTTGTAGAAAGGGGAGCGTCGCCCAGGTCTACCTAGATATAACTTTGTCCTGAGCTTTCTTTGTTAAGACACAGGTTTAGTCATACTGCAATTTGGATTTCTTTTAAGCAAAGCAGAATAAACATCGGTACAGTGTACAGGCTGCTGAGATGAGGTTTCTTCATCAAACAGACTTACGCTTTACTGCTTAACATGCTAATTTTAGTTGGAAATCTAAGGCTATTTTACTTAAAGTAGAGATGTCAATTTCAGCAATCGTTTATCTGCATTTAGACAAGCCAGCGATCAAAAATGCGTGCTGCACATTGTGTTTTAGTTGGATCGTAACGATTAAATGCACGCCCATAGGTTAACTGTAGTTTAAAGCTCAGGTGGTTTCACTCAACTCTGACGTCGCAGTGACGTATGCCCTATTTGGAGCTAGCGTTTCCTGTAACCCTTCATTGTCATAGAAACTAATGTTTAGCAGTGTCATTTCAACCAGCATGTTGCAAATGCTTGGTTCGAAAGAGTCGTGCATAGTCTGTTGGCAGGTGAGGCTTACACGTCCATTCAAGATTTTCTTTAAGTCAGTAAAATTCTAATTTTACGAATGCAGAGTCTTGCAACTCTTTGAGCAGACATTTTCATCTACTTTTAAAAGTTCTATGTTCTATGCTGATCAGGGACCCTTTTAGCAGAGTCTTGCACTGTGTTCGTGCAGTGTCTTCTGGTTTTGCAGTTCAAAGTCAGTGGGGTTTTAGGAATTCTTTCTGAGGAGGCCTTCTGTGTTAGAGGCCTTCTGCATTAGGTCACGCATCGTTGAGTGGGCATTGCGTGGTCTTTGGCGAGCTGGAAGGTGCAGGGTAGCGAACTGGAACTTTGACTTGGTGCTGAGGCTGTGTACCCCTAGATGGCTGCTGGAGTTCTTGGGAACTCTGACCTTGGAGTCTGGCTCTGGTGACCAGTGTGACTGGAGGGCCCAGACGGTCAGGTGTTTGAAGTCTAATGAAGCTTAGAGCGTTCTAGCAGGTCTTTGCCAATCAGAAAGGGGTGCGTGCTCATTTGTGAGATGTACACTGGGTGGGTAGGCCTCAAAAGGACCAATTGTCAGGTAAATGGGAGCTCTCTGTTCTAGCGGTTGTACGTTCTGGTTGAACGACTGCACGTTCAGCTCACACATGTGGGGTATAAGAGTTCGATCTTCGCTCTTAGCTATAGCACTGAGTCTTTCAAAGAGTTGAGCTGACATTAAAGTGAGGTCTGAGCCGGTGACTTTCCCGTGTTTCAAGGCTCACCTCATTGTCTAGAGTGATGGGTAGGTAGAGTTTCCGGGCCCACCCCCTTTTGATCAGTTCTTTTGGGGTTTCGGTCCCAGCTGTGGGAAACTGTGAGGTCTCACTCAGGCTGTGCAGCTGTCAGCTGTGGTGGCTGTGTGCTGCTGTCACTTTGTGATGTGACAGTTTGCTCTGTGTCTGTGGCTGACGAGCAGTGTTCTGTGTGCCTGTAGGTCTTACGCTCAGGTATAGGATGTAAAGCTCGTACCTCTTGAATTTTTGGAAAGTCTTTTGTGAAGAAGCTTTTCAGCGATTTCAGGGTCTCGGCTTTCTCAGACGTGGCGGCACTGTGTTTGTCTGATGCGTGCTCAGACTTGGGCTTACCAGTGGCCTGGAACGGACTCGACTCTCTGTGGACAGGGCTATGGTGTTATGGGGCGCCCTCTGGAGGCATCTCTGAGTAGTGTTCAGAGACAGTAGATCGTGGGGTTTTTCAAAGTCTTTTCGGATTCTGGATCAGAGAATTCTTTAATGAAGGCCTGCCGCAGCGGCTGGTAGTCTATAAGAGTGTTTCAACTCTGTGGAAAAATGTCAAGTTCGGCTTTGAGATCGTGTCTCTGTTGAGTAAGTTCATGGATTTCAGCTCGGCCGTGTGTAAGTGGTTTCAAAGGCCTTGGCTTTAGTGTCTCTTTCTTTGAGTTCAGTCTCTGCTGAACGAGCTTGTGGCTGGTAGCACGGGCCTCTTGCGAGTTTTTCTTTTTCAGGCCGTGGCTTTCGAGTCTCTTTAAGTTCGGCCTCTGCTCTTTGCAAAGGGGCTTCACTTTTGTCGGAGTTTCTCGTTGGGTTCCTCTCTGGTTCTTTTCTCTGACTGGTCTCTTCGGTCTGTGTGCCGATGAAGATCGGACAGGGCAGTTTGAAGTCTTTCCACTTCCTTCTGTAGCTCGGGGTCGTTGTCGTCCTTGGCTTGCATCCTTAGCGTTGCAACTTCGTGCTCCAGGGCTATGCGGGAGACGTGCTGGTGCGATGAGCTGGCAAGTGAGGTTTTGGATGTGTCTGGCCGGTCTTTGTCGTGGGAGCTTTGGCTTGGTTTGTGCGCCATCAGCTTGTCCACGTCGCTCTTGGCTTTGGAGCTCTGAGTCACTGGCGACCTTGGGCAGGAATGGAGGTGTCATGAATCTCAGCCATGTGTCCAGGTTGTCCCAGCGGTTGTGGGACTGTAGGACCGGAACATACTGGTTTCGACTGTGGGCGAGAGGAACACAACACACACAGAGAGACCAAGCAAGTTGTTCTACGTTTAACGAGCTATAATACGGGCTATGCCGCGTATGCAAATTGTGGTTAACTGATGCAGACAGTTAAATCATTCTGTGGGACAATTTGGTTAGGTCATCATGGGCCTGAATGAAATTTTAACAGGGCGATAGCTTAGGGGTCACCTGTTGATGCTAGCGGCTTGTTGTCTAATTATTATTCAGCGTTCCTTGTTGTCTCAGATAGGTTCTGTCTTCTAGGTGAACTGAAAAGAACAGAGCACGACAGAAAAGAGCAGTGGCAAGATAGCAGAGTTTGAAGTAACATGCAACCATCCAAGATGGGAAGGTCTGTAATGAAATGGCGTTAAGAGTACACAGGAAGTGTTACAGGGGAAGAGGAGGCCTAAGCCTGCGGTTTGTGGCTCGGAGAGGAGGAGGGAGCCAAACACTTCAATAACCGGGGGAATCTCTAGATTCTGTAGCAAATATTAAGTGGATGGGTTTAATACCTTTGTTTAGTTTGCCTGGGGTGGAATGAGGTCATGTGGGTTGGAGTCAGCATCGTGGTTGGTCTTTCTGTCGTCCCCAAACGCTTGACAGCAGTGTCCCGGGCCTTTCGTGTATCTGTACCGATGTGCTCCCTCTCACGCAACCTGACTTTGAATCACAACCGGCAGTGCCAAATTGGTGATGTCGTGTTGCGGGCCGCACTAACGGAGAGATACAGGAAAGTCCGAGACTCGCGCTCAGTCAGTGCTGGTGACGCAGGTCAGATGAACCAGCGTGCTGGACTCCAAGCAGGGATGACTGTCAAATCACCGCAGCTCTTTAGTGGTTTCTACATGTAAATACAGAACAGTGTGAAGCTTAACAGTGAATGAAAGCTTTCTTGTTTAAACTGAATTGAGTAATTATGTATGTAGAAAATAGAAGCAAAGGTTTTCCTAAATAATGGTAAAAAGGAAATTATGAAAATGATGTTAATTATCAAAATAACTTAACCCAAAAAAAAAAAAAAATTCCTAAAAAAAAAAAAAAATTTTTTTTTATTAAATTCCTTTTACTATTATTACTTTTACTATTAATAAAAATTAATAATTAAAAGTAATAAAGTAGGATGGACCCCGGGAGAAGACAGGCAGTAGTGGCGCGTTTGGGCCACAAAGGGATTTGGGTCACTTCCTCCTAGTGGTCAACCTGGCTGACCAAGAACTTGATTTGAATTGCATGCAAACTGGGTTACATACACTTCAAATCGAGCGTATGCATAGATGTTAAGTAACTTCTAGAATTGTTGTCATAACATATCAAATCAAAATTATTAAAAATAATTTGAGACCGGAAATATAGACATAAAGCCATAAAACTCTTCCCCACAGGGAAGGAGACTTAATTCACGTTAATCTTGAAATTTGTTTGTTTCAAATCAAATTTGAATAAGTGTAGGAAATTTAAGGTTGGCATTATGTATGATGAGGATAATATCCAACAGAAAATCAACTGAGAGAACGCCACTTCAAAGCAGGGAGAGTAGAAATAAAAGATGAGCTGACTTAGCAGGGGAGGGCCACAAGGGGGCCGCATTACTAAGTGGTCATCAGGGACTGTTAATACTTACTTTTGAATTTTTTTTTTTTTAAATTCAAATGTGGTTTGAACTAAATTCAAAATAAGTGTACACAGTCAGGAGTGACAAATCATGTTAGTAACACTGGAACTTGCACATGCATTGACACAATTTCAGGAATTCACTGGAAAAATCTGAAATTGTTATGAGGGAAAATGTTTAGGAAAGGATGACCTTGTTACTAGTGTCCACACGATGGCGACATTTCGCTCATGCAGGATGAAGTCGGGGGGCGGTGCGTATTCGAGAAACTGTCAAGCACTTAGGCCTAGGGTTGCCCTCTAGTGTTTGTCAGCGGAATAAAAACCGGCCTGCTTCCATGTGTGATTCAAATTTGAGCGTGCAGACGCTTTGCTTTCTGTAGCGATCACACTTATCAAAACTAAATCTCAGCGGATTTTTTTGATGCTATGTTTTAACAAACACGACTTGCAGAATTTTTTTCTGCGCTATGTAGGAGAAAACAGGAATTATACGTCTGTCGGTTGGATCCAAATACATTTATCAAATAGCATTTAATGATTAAAATGTTTCGGAGGTTTTGGTGCTATATTTCACTAAACAGCGTGGCAAGATTTTTTTTCTACACACACACATAGGGTTCACAGGAATTAGGCATCTGTTTTTCGCTACCCACAAATAATTAGCACTATGATTCATACGTGTTCGCTTATAAATTTCAAACCTCGGCGGGTTTTTCCTTTTTCGACACGTGTGCACGGAAGGATTTCTTCGCTTCCCCACATTAATATAGATAACAGGAATTATACGTCTGTCATTCGAATCCAAATAACATTTATCAAATAGCATTTACTGATTAAAATGTTTTAAGGTTTTGGATTTTTCTGTGCTATATTCTAACAAACACGTCTGGCAGGGCTTCTGCGCTGCGCATAAATAACAGGAATTATTCGTCTGTTTTTTCGACTCCCATAACATATTATCAAATAGCACTTATGATTAGATATGCTTTAGGTTTTACAATTGAGTAGCTACGTCAATTTTTAACCAGGAGTTTACCGTTAATCTAACGATTTAATATAAGGCCTTTTTAAGAATAGTGAAAGAGCATCGTTTCACTAAATCTTGTCTTCACCCTGACAGAAGAACATCGTTCGGACAGGGGAGTTTAATATTAAAAATGTCGTCGTTCAAAAGAGGTTTCTTCGTCTTTTATAGGACAAATTTAATACTGTGAAACTATGAAAACTGCAGTTTACTTCTTAGTTTCGCTGGACTGAAATGGCTTTTTGCCTTTAATCAGTCACGGTGAGTTCGCAGTGCGTTCGCTCAACCGAGGTGCACGTACACTATTAAATCACAATATAGACAAGATTGAACTGATCTCTTTTGCTCAAAAACAAGTTTAAAGTGTGCCCAGCATATTCTCCACCAAACTGTAAAGACTTTAGGCGGGTCTAATCCATGGGGAATTTGCATATCATAATTAATAATTGGTAATTAATAATTATTCATACATGTTTGGATTAGATCAGTCTTACATGTTAATAAATCTCCCTCTAAAGGAGAATGTCATTTTACCTGGATGTATACCTGCAATCCTTTCATTTTAACAAGTTGATTGCAGTCAATTACACAGATCACGTTTTACAAATCAGGCAAAATTAATTTAGCTCAATTGTCAGAAGAATATTGGGGGGTTTTCCCCAATATCATCTTACTTTATAGGATTGCAGGAAACGCAATTCTCTGGCCAGAAGAATTGGGCTTCCTGCCCCATAATAAGTACTTTAAATTATTAATTATTTAAATAATTAATTAATTCGTAAAGCTTGTAGCATAAAAGATCTTCTTGGCACTTAAGAGCCTCGAAATTGAGCAAAGAGGAAGTCCATCAGTCAAGTGAATATAATGATTTAATAAAGGCATGTCTACTTAGATATATTTACTACTTTACAGGAATACATGTATTTACAAACATTAACACGAACGAAACATAATATGACATCAATGAATGAGAAATGCGTAAAGTTTGGGCAATGGATAACTTACACGCGATAGCGAGTAAGAGAGAGAGAGAGAGGGAGAGGGAGAGTGAGAGAGAGAAAACATTGGCATACTTCCTCCTAAGACATTCACCTTTCTGATTACAACACGAAACATCATCTTAATGCTCCTTAGAAGCGTTATAAAGAGATACTTGCACAAGTTATGGGTCTCGCTGTGTTGTCGCATTCCTGAAGGCCTGTCCCGGCCGCGTGCGTGAGCGGAGTTCTTTGTGTGTGTAAGCGTCACGTGTTGTTTCTGGGCGCTCGTGTTGCGCGGCGGTTTAAAGTCTTTGAGTAGCATTACCAATGAAAGTAGCTCGGCTACGTTTGTTTCACTCCGTGGAAGTAAACAGATTCGACTATGGAAAACAAAACTTAGCCTTACAAAGGAAAGATATAAAGATCGGATCGGGTCTCCGAAGGAGCCCACGGGATCGGGTTACATGATGCAGCAGTAACGACGGGCGAAGCAAGAGCGTGGGCATCTCTCAGTACGACGCGTCACGTGGTTACGTGCGCGTGCTTCTTCTTCAGAGAGAGAGAGCGTTTGTTGCAGTTTCCCTTGTAGTTGGATTTGCTGAAGAGGTATGTCACGCGGGGTTCTTTTCACTCGTCGATCGGAATTAAACCCGGGGACTTATCTTAAGACTTAAAACACAAACTAAACTAGAAACAAAATAAAAGAACGGCGATGAGCTCGCCGGAGGCGCGACGTTACATGATGATGACTAGGATCAGGAAGAGAGAGAGAGGAGTTGGGAAGCCCTCTTTATCACCTCTGAGAAGTCCTTCCCCTTCCCGTTGTCTGAGCCAATCGGAGAATGGCTGTTGCACGCGGGAACTCGCGGTTTATTGTCCTTTGTTTGGGGAGAACGTGCCCCTCGTAGTACAGGGGCGTGTTCGATAGATGTACAGTTTAACAGTTTGAATCTTCATAATTATTATAGTCATATGTGTAACAAAGTTTTAGCAAGATGTGATATCAATGGCTAACTAGGGATCGAAGATTGGAACTCAGAGACTCCAAACTTGTCACAAATGGATTTGGTTAAACATTAGTTGGCAAGGTTTGAAACATTATCCCAGTTTCCGAGAAACAGACCAAACACATAAAAGACAAATCATAACATGAGATTAGATACATTGTTCTTACAATTCTAAAGGGGAAGTATAATAGAATATATATGAATGCAAAATTCAGTTCTCCTTCGTTAGAATTCTAGGGAATACGCAGTTACATGTAAAAACACATAATGGTAAACTCAGTTATTTCAATGTAACATGAACAAACAAACACATAAAACACATTGAATATTTCTGTTTAAAATGTCTTTTAAAAAGAGAAGTTTCTTTTCTCTGTAACAAACTTCCTGTGGCACATTCCACATTCCTGGGGGGGGGGATGTGTGCTTGGAATGTGTGTGTGTGTGTTAATTTTGAGTCCTGGGGGAAGATATGTGTGGAAGCTTCCCGGCCTTTGAAGGCTCTTAGGATTTTAGTTATCCAGAATATGATTCATCCACATACTCTACAGCGGTGCTAGTCTAACACAACAGAACCTGCAGCTGCAAGTTGGCATCTTAAACAGAGACCCACGTTTGTTCCTAAATAATAATAAAAAATCATGTTAAACAATAACTTAACCAAAAACATAATAATACTTAGATCTGACAGGTTTTGTCAAAATCTAACTCAAAACTATCCAAGGCACGGAGTCAAGAAAGAGTGAGAGAGATTAGCCTAAGTTACCTTACAATCAATTAGCCTAGCTAGGCTACTAAACAAAGCCTCATAAAAAATAACTAGTAACTCACATACAACTTCTAAACCAGTCTACTGATTTTTGTTGAGAAATTTGTTGATGACATGATCTGGGGTCAGACGCGACCGCAACCTGGTGACCGTCAAGCGTGTTTACATTTTCGCCTGGCTCTTCCCCGCGAGTCTCCGCAGAGAGTGCTCGCGCACCTCCCCAAACGGTCGAGGCGTTTATATTCGACGCGCTCGCCTGTGAAACACCGAATACCACAATGACATAATTTTTGCCGCGCTCACCTTCGCGCTCGGGCGGACGCGTCGAGTGTAAACAAGGCTTCAGTCCAGCCGCTGAAAACACCCGCTCTGAGGGGACTGACGTTGCCGGGATGCACAGGAACCTCCGCGCTAACTTGACCAGCCACTTTCCACTCACACTGCGCAGCAGCATTAGTTTAATGATAATCGATAACAAATTAACGTGATCGACGAAATTCTTAACGATAAATAATCGATCGTCGATTAATTGTGCCCATCCCTAGTACCGGGCAACATCCTGAGAGATGGTCGGCCATCAGTACCGATTACTGAGGAGCGAGAGGGTACGCCTGCTACCTGGATGTCCAGAGCCCGGAGTGGTATGAGCAGAGTCCAGAAGGGCCGTACGAAGGTGACGTGGTACGAAGGCACACCCCTCTGGACCTCCCGGCGGAGCGGGATGAAGGCGGTTCTCTTGGGATATCTGCTGGTCGATGTCCCAGACGATTGGACTTACAAACACGGCTGGAGGGAGGATAGGTTCTGGGAGAGGGTCTTCACTTGACGGATGATACAGACGGGATAGAGCGTCTGCCTTACAGTTCTTAGAACCGGGTCGGTAGGACACAAGGAAGTCAAAGCGAGTGAAGAAGAGTGCCCATCGGGCTTGGCGGGGATTAAGTCTCTTAGCCTCTCTGAGGTACTCCAGATTGCGGTGGTCGGTGATGACCTCGAACCGATGGTTTGCTCCCTCCAGCCAGTGTCTCCACTCCTCTAATGCCAACTTGATGGCGAGCAGTTCTCGATTTCCAATGTCGTAGTTCCGCTCCGCCGGGGGACAGCTTTTTAGAGAAGAAGGCACATGGATGGAGTCTGGGGGGATCACCCTGCCGCTGTGACAGGACCGCCCCAACTCCGGTGGAGGAAGCATCCACCTCCACAACGAAAGGGATCTCTGGGTCCGGATGAACTAGAAATGGGGCGGTCTGGAAGGCTTCCTTTAGGCGTTTGAAGGCTGAGATGGCTTCGGGCGATAAGGACAGAGATTTGGGCCGGCCTCTGAGAGAAGAAGTCAATGGAGAACTGATGTGACTGTAGTTGTTGATAAACCTCCGGTAAAAATTGGCAAATCCTAGGAAACGTTGGAGGTCTTTTACCGTAGAGGGTTGAGGCCAGTTCTGGATAGTCTCCACCTTCCTCTGGTCCATCCGAACTCCATGTTGGTCGATGAAGTAGCCCAGGAACTGGACAGAAGGGGTATGAAACTCACACTTTTCAAGTTTGAGGTAGAGCTTGTGAGCTCGCAGCTTTTCCAGGACAGCAGTGACATGGCGATGGTGTTCCGAGAGAGATGAGGAATAAATGAGTATGTCGTCTATGTAGACCACCACAAACTTGTTTAGATATTCTCGGAAGACCTCATTCATGTACCCCTGAAAGACTGCTGGGGCGTTGGACAGCCCGAAAGGCATTACCCGGTATTCATAATGTCCAGAGGGAGTGATGAACGCCGTCTTCCACTCATCACCCCGACGAATTCGGATCAGATTGTATGCACTGCGGAGATCAAGTTTCGAGAAGATTCGGGCTCCACGCAACTGTTCCAAAGCTGCTGGGACCAGAGGAAGGGGATAGCTGAATTTTACAGTTTGAGAGTTGAGATGACGATAGTCAATGCACGGCCGCAGGCCTCCGTCCTTTTTTGCCACGAAGAAGAAGCTGGCAGCGGCAGGGGAAGTAGATGGACGAATGAACTCTTGTTCGAGGGCTTCCTCCACATACTCCTCCATGGCCTTCTGCTCCGGGATGGACAAAGGGTATACACGGCCTTTAGATAGAGTAGCTCCAGGTAGCAGGTCGATAGCACAGTCCCATGGCCGATGAGGTGGAAGTTTGGTTGCCAACTGTTTGCTGAAGACGTCCTGGAACGCCCTGTACTCCACTGGAATTTCCACCTGGTGTTGTACCTCGGGGCTCTCGATACTGGTGGAACAAACGGCAATCTCGGATCTTCCCTCAGGAGGTGAGTATACCATGGAGGATTCTTGGCTGACTTTCTTAACCGGTGCTAGGCAGGAATGGAAACACTGTTCTCCCCAGTGAAGGACTTCCCCAGAGTTCCAGTCGATTGTAGGTTGGTGTTGGATCATCCAAGGGCGTCCAGGATGAGCTCAGCAGTTGACTCCTCCAGCACCATAAAGGAAATCTCCTCCGAATGTAGACATCCTAGGCGGAGCGTCAGTGTGGGAGTAACGTGACGAATTCGACCGCGGACCAGCGGCTTACCCTGGATAGTCTGTACGCGAAGGTCCTGATGACTTTTGAGTTTACGGATATTCAGTTTCTGGAGGAGTTGCGTCGATATGAAGTTCCCCGCCGAGCCTGAGTCGAGGAGAGCTTGTGCAGAGACACATACAAGAGGGGTTAGTAGATGAACTGTTGTACGGTTCAGGGTAGCAATCTTGGGTGGAATTTGAATTGTACTCACCGCTGGGCGTTGAGGCCGAATGGGACAGGTGTCGATGAGATGCCCGTTACCTCCACAGTATAAACAGAGACGGTTCTGGATGCGTCGCTGACGTTCCGTGAGAGAGAGATGTGTGGAATCCACTTGCATGGGCTCTGGTGCTGGAGGGGTGACAGATGGAGCCGTGGGCGGAGGATGTACAGCGGTCGTGAGCGTTTCACAGGCCGTCAAACGTTGAGACACTCTGAGAGTTTTTTGAATGAGATTTTCCAGTCCCAACGAATCCTCGTAAACCACAACTAGCTGTCTGATGTTCGGATTGAGACCATGACGAAAAGCAGTGATCAAAGCAGTTTCATTCCAACCACTTGATGCCGCCAGCGTGCGGAATTGGAGAGCATATGTGCTCACAGAGGATTTGCCTTGACGGAGATTAAACAGTTGATCATGTACAGACAAATCCGAAGCAGTCTGTCCGAAAACCTCTTTGAAGTGTTGGCAGAAACTTGGTAGTGATTTAATCACAGGGGAATCAGAATTCCACAAGGACTGAGCCCACTGGAGGGCTAGACCGGATAGCAGTGAGGTGATAAAAGCTACGCGAGATGAATCATTGGTGAATTTATGTGCTTGTATCTGGAAATATAGTGAAACTTGAAGTAAAAAACCGCTGCAATCCTCCGCCTCACCGGAGTATGTCGCTGGTTGGGCCATGGGACTTGCAGAGGCAGCTGACGAAGCAGCGGGTGTTTGCGGAAGTGGTTGTCGGCGGGCAGACTGAAGGATATCCTCGGGAATTATAGGCGGATTAGCTGGTGGTGAGGGAAGTAAAGACTGACGAACAGCTTGTACAAGTTCCAGGAATGGATCAGGAGATGGATTTTCTCCGGGCTCCGTTGGGTTCTGCATTTTGTGGTCTGGTCTTCTGTCACGGATGATACAGGAGTCAGACAGTTGGTAAGTGAAATAGAGTTTATTTTCAGAACAGCAGAAGCAGGCGGAGTTAAGGTGAGTATTCTAACAGATGTTATTGGAAGGACTTAGCCACAGGAATAACAAGAGTCTCTCTTTCAGATGATGGTGGACAGTCACAGGAATGGGTTGCAGTTGGACGGCTGGGAACTGAAGACGGCAGACGATGAAGAAGATAATCCAATATGAACAGGTGAGTAGCAGGTAAGTAGCAGGTAAGTCTTTGGTATAGCATGGAGAGTCTGAGTGTCAATGTAACGACGAGACCAGACAATGAGTGTGAGAGTGAGAGTGGTATTTAAAGGTGGTGGGATGATGAGGTGCAGGTGATGGTGATTAGAACTCAGGTGATAGTGAACGAGTAAATGAGTGAGTGGGAGGAGTGAGTGAATGAGTGGGAGGAGAGTGTGGATCTGCTGGAATCCTGACAATATCTAATATAATATAAATATATTTTAAGATATAGCCCATGTGATTTTTGCACTGATATTTTTTAAATAAAACAATGGATCTAGCAAGCTAATATACTTTTCTGTTTATTTTTCAGAGTGCGTTGAGTCTTTCTATAACATAGGAAAGATGATTGGATCTGGAGGATTTGGCAGAGTGTTCAATGCAACACGCAAATTTGATGGCAAAAAGGTAAATCTTACCGAATTGTACAAACATTTTGCTCTTAGATGCATCAAAACATATTTAAACAATTTACAGATGGGTTAATACTTAGTGCAATGTCAGGTGCTTGAAAACTGTTACTGTTATTGAAACGTTTTTTTTTTTTTTTTTTGCAGGTTGCCATCAAGCAGATGCGCAAGATTGACAATGATCGTTATCTTGATATTGTGAGTTGGCCAATACCTGAATATGTATTTAGTTGTTCAAGTGCAGATTACTGTATTTAACAACCATAGGAAGCATTAGGTGTAAACGTGATTGACAAATAAGCATAAAGGCACCAAATTACTTAGAGCTAAAAAGGCTCCTTTGAACGTATCCAAAAAGATCATAGAAAAGTACTTTTAAAAATGATATGTTTTCTTCAGATTTTTACCCAGCTAACCTTCTGTCTACTACTTTTCTCTAGCCTGGACATCCCGATCCTCTCATTACAGAAGTGGCGCTGCTGCTAATGATGATGCGAGAAGTGGTTTGAACATCCTAACACATTCATTCTCGTTATGGAGTACCCGGAGCCCTGCGAGAGCTTGCTGGACTTCATCACTCGTCAACCTCAACTGTATGAACCGACAGCACGGGTCATCATGCAACAGGCTGTGCTGGCAGTGCAACACTGCATCGAGCATGGGGTTTTCCATAATGACATTCATGCGGAGAATTTCCTGTTGAATAAACACATGTTAGAGCTCAAGCTGATAGACTTTGGATGCGGTCAGCTATTTAGTAGTGATGGATACGAGAGCAACTTATACATTGGTGAGCAGTGATGCCGGTAACGCGTTACTTAGTAACGCGTTACTCTAATTTGATCACTTTTTTCAGTAACGAGTAATCTAACGCGTTACTATTTCAAAACCAGTAATCAGATTAAAGTTACTTATCCAAATCACTGTGCGTTACTATTTTTGTCATTTTCCTTAGTAAAAATATATATTTATTTCTTCTTGCATCTCGGGGAGTGTGCGCGACAAGTCACGTTTTCAGCATGAGGTTCATGTCACGTGTACATACCACGCAGCGACACAAACGTAAACAACAATGAAGGGAGGAGAGAGATGCGCTTTTTCTAGCTGGAAATACAGTCACTATTTTGATTTTGTGTCTGTCAGCTAAAGATGGCAACATTAAGGTCCGTTGTAAACCCTGTGCTCGGTGGCGACAAAGTGTTATCTACCTTCAGAAACACTTCGTCGAATTTGAAAAAAACATTTGGAGTCGCAGCACCGCACAGTCAAACTTACGCCCGTTTCAAACCGTCTGCAGTGCGTATGCGGTGCGTATTTTTTCCCGTACCCATGTTAACAGGTTAGAGCTTTCACACTGCATGCGGGTGCGGTCCGTCGATCCGTTCCAGGTGCGTGATGGTGTGTTCACACCGAACGCGAATAGAGCGTCAAATACGCGTCTATCGCGTCTAGTTAGACGCTTGAACATTTTGAACCCATTCGCGCGTCCGTGTCACTTGCGAAAAAAAAAAAAACAACAACACAATTTCTTACGTTTCCGTCATGTCTGAAATAAAAGATATTGCTGCTCTGTACTTGTTGTGGAAGTCCCAAATACGGAGGAAAGCCAAACGCCGACGTGTCTGTGTTCACAGCACCATCCAGAGGCGAACTCAACTCGGTGAATTTCACAGTCTTCTTCAGGAACTGCGCCTGGATGACAGCTGCTTCCAGCGCTATTTGAGAATGACGGGTGCCCAGTTTGATAACCTGCTAGGGTCGCTCAGTTTCAACGGCTCTGGGGTCACTGACAGGATTTCTCGGATGCTCTTCGTTGATTGGCTGGCGCAACAAAGCGTCATGCGAATCTTCCGCTCGAGCTCAAATTTTTCAACTTGCGCGGAAGACGTTCGCGGCAAAACGCATCGCCCAATTCGCGTCATTCGCAACGCCCGGCGCGAATGATGCGTCTATTCGCGTCTTTGCATTGACTTTGTATGTAATCTACTCTCGCAAACGATTAAATTCGCGTTCGGTGTGAACACACCATAAGTATACAGCAGTGCAGAGATCGTTTCCGCACCTAGTCTATTTTTGCTGTGTTGCACCGCGCTGAATTAAAGTGGCAGCGCATTGTTCACATTAAAATAGACATAGATTGACAAGAAACTGTATTAATTTCATCATATACGCAAAATTACAATTAACATGTTCTACAGTTACTAAATTACAGGGTCAAGAAAAACAAAAAAACAATAAATATTTTATAAAAACAAGTATTTATATTAAGTGAAGTCAAGAAAGACTGTTTTTTCATGAAATAGTTTTTAAGTTCAACTTTAAATGTCAGGAGATAGATTGTTGATGTTACTGTTAAAAATACACTTCCAATAAAGTGAGTGTTGGCAAAACCGGTTGTCATTTTTATGTTGAGGTGGCGGGGGTGTTGTCGGCAACTGCTGAATGTAACTAATAAAAGTAACTTGTAAAGTAACTTAGTTACTTTTAAAATCAAGTAACTTGTAAAGTAACTTAGTTACTTTTAAAATCAAGTAACTTGTAAAGTAACTTAGTTACTTTTTCAAAGTAACTGTGGCAACACTGTTGGTGAGCATTTTGGGAGTGTGGAAACCTGAATGTAGTGACTTACTAACTATTTGATGCTTTAAAAAAAAAAAGCTTAACAATGTGCAAATGTCTTGCTTACAGGATTACAGGAGTACTGCCCACCTGAAGTCTTCACAGAAGCTCGATTCCACGCCGTCCCAGCAAATGTCTGGGCTTTAGGAGTGTTGCTATACAAGATGTCGAACGCATGTCGTCCTTTTCGTAATAGAGCGGAAATCACACAAGCAAAAGTTACATTTCAGAACTCCAACTCATCCAAAGGTGAGTGAATGATATTGATAACATTGATAAACACACACATAAAGCAAAGGCTTTGTACAGAAACAGTTAAAGGTGAAGTATGTAAGATTTGTAGATATAGCTCAACACATAGCGAGTTTTGGGAAAAGAAATGCAGCTTTAAAGTTACAGCTGGTATACATTTATACCTTCAAAGATTAAACAGGTCATGAACACGTTAAAGTGAACAGAGCATTGTGATGAGACGCGCTACAAAGCATGCTTCAATACCATACAGCATCATCATGCACCTTTTCAGAAAGGCAATTTTCATAAAGACAAACGCAACAGCTAAAGGTATTCCTATATGTTGGACCTGAAACATGCTTTACAAGAACCAGTAAGAGCTGAGTTTGTGATGTTTAAGGGGCCTTTGCAAACTTTTTTGAAAATATGCTTTATTTTGTCATTTATTCCACTAGTGTTGCAGAAACTACATACTTCACTTTTAAAGTATTAAAGATAAGAAACATTTAACAGTACATTAATCATGTTTTAGAAGCTGTTTTCATAGATGCCAACTAACCAGCTCTCTCCTTATTAAAATGTGTACAGAGTGCAGGGATCTGATTAGCCAGTGTCTAGCCCGGGATCCAACTAAACGCCTGACGTTAGAGCAGATGTTACAACATAAATGGATGAGAAATGATCTACTGTAGATTGAAGAAGTTCAGGAGATTCACTCGATCAGTTTCAGGTGTGAGGAAGTGGAACAGATAGAGTAGGATTATTATCTTTTGTCTTCAACTCTGGATTGTTTGTAGCGAGATTTTCATATTTGTGTTCATTGTAATGTTCTTGTTATAGTCATGTCACCTTAATTTATATAGTGCTTTGTACAATACAGATTTTTTAATACAGAGTGGCTTCACGGTAAACAGGAAAATAACAGATTCAGTGCAAACAGAATTCAATTCTGTTGTAAAACAGCTCTTAAAATATCATTCATGAGTTGACTTGTTCATATAATCTTTGTATCCTATAGGAAAAAACACCTTATGTCCTTGGTGGAGGACTTGAGCTGGAGACTCGACCCAAAGCCTGAAGTCCAAACCCAACCTGACAGGGAACTCAAGTGCCACACCAGAGAGATCCACGTCTGAGCAAGAACATGAGAGACGGATGACTGGAAACACGTTTTCACAGCTTAATTTGCTTAGTTTTAAAAGTCAAGACAACACTGAAGACCCGGCAAACACCACTGAAGAGCCAGAAAACCAACACTGAAGACCCGGCAAAAACCACTGAAGAGCCAGAAAACCAACACTGAAGAACCAGCAAACAACACTAAAGAGCCAGAAAACCAACACTGAAGAACCAGCAAACAACACTGAAGAACCAGCAAACAACACTGAGGAACCAACAAACAACACTGAAGAGCCAGAAAACCAACACTGAAGAACCAGCAAACAACACTGAAGAACCAGCGAACAACACTGAAGAACCAGCAGACAACACCGAAGAACCAGCAGACAACACTGAAGAACCAGCAGACAACACTGAAGAACCAGCAAACAACACTGAAGAACCAGCAAACAGCGAACAACGCTGAAGAACCAGCAAACACACATGAAGAACCACCAGACAACACTGAAGAACCAGCGAACAGCACTGAAGAACCAGCAGACAACACTGAAGAACCAGCAGACAACACTGAAGAACCAGCAGACAACACCGAAGAACCAGCAGACAACACTGAAGAACCAGCAAACAGCGAACAACTCTGAAGAACCAGCAAACAACACTCAAGAACCACCAAACAACACTGAAGAACCAGCGAACAACACTGAAGAACCACCAAACAACACTGAAGAACCAGCAAACAACACTGAAGAACCAGCAAACAACACTGAAGAACCACCAAACAACGCTGAAGAACCAGCAAACAACACTAAAGAACCACCAAACAACACTGAAGAACCAGCGAACAGCACTGAAGAACCACCAAACAACACTGAAGAACCAGCGAACAGCACTGAAGAACCAGCAGACAACACTGAAGAACCAGCAGACAACACTGAAGAACCAGCAGACAACACTGAAGAACCAGCAGACAACACCGAAGAACCAGCAAACAACACTGAAGAACCACAAACAACACTGAAGAACCAGCAACAACACTGAAGAACCAGCAAACAACACTAAGAACACAACACTGAAGAACCAGCAAACAACACTGAAGAAGCCAGAAACAACACTGAAGAACCAGCAAACAACACTGAAGAACCAGCGAACAACACTGAAGAACAGCAGAAAACACTGAAGAACAGCAACAACACTGAAACCACAGACAACACTGAAAACCAGCAAACAACACTGAAGAACCAGCAACACTGAAGACAACCAGCGAACAGCACTGAAACAGCAGACACACTGAAAACCAACACTGAAGAACAGCCAACACGAAGAACCAGCAGACAACATGAAGAACCAGCAAACAACACCTGAAGAACACCACAAACGCAAACCTGAAGACCAGCAAACAACACTGAAGAACCAACACAGAGAACCAAACACTGAAGAACCAGCAACAACACTGAAGAAACCACAGAACAACACTGAAGAACCAGCAAACAACACTGAAGAACCAGCAAACAACACTGAAGAACCAGCAGACAACACTGAAGAACCAGCAGACAACACTGAAGAACCACAACAACACTGAAGAACCAGCAGAACAACACTGAAGAACCAGCAAACAACACTGAAGAACCACAACAACACTGAAGAACCACAAACAACACTGAAGAACCAGCGAACACACATGAAGAACCCACAAACACAACACTGAAGAACCAGCAACAAACACTGAGAACAGACTAAGACAACACTGAAGAACCAGCAGACAACACTGAAGAACCAGCAGACAACACTGAAGAACCAGCAGACAACACTGAAGAACCCAGCAACAAAACACTGAAGAACCAGCAAACACACTGAAGAACCAGCAGAACAACACTGAAGAACCAGCAGACAACACTGAAGAACCAGCAGACAACAGAAAACCAGAAGAACAACAGCACATGAAGAACCAGCCAAAACAGCGACAACACTGAAGAACCACCAAACAACACTGAAGAACCCAACAACATGAACAAACCACTGAAGAACCACAACAACACTGAAGAACCACAAACAACACTGAAGAACCAGCAACAACACTGAAGAACCAGCAACAACACTGAAGAACCAGCAAACAACACTGAAGAACCAGCAACAACACTGAAGAACCACAAACAACACTGAAGAACAGCAACAACACTGAAGAACCAGCAGACAACATGAAGAACCAGCAGACAACACTGAAGAACCAGCAAAACAACACTGAAGAACCAGCGAACAACACTATGAAGAACACAACAACACTGAAGAACACAACAACACTGAAAACCAGCAACAACACTAAAACCACAAACAACACGGAAACCAGAAACACAACTGAAGAACCACAACAACATGAAAACCACAACACACTGAGAACCACAACAACATGAAAACCAGCACAACACTGAAGAACAGCAAACAACACTGAAGAACCACAACAACACGAAGAACACACAACAAGAACACAACAACACTGAAGAACCAGCAAACAACATGAAGAACCAAAACAACACTGAAGAACCAGCAGACAACACTGAAGAACACAACAACACGAACAGCACAACACGAAGAACCAGCAACAACACTGAAAACCAGCAGACAACACTGAAACCAGCAGACAAACGAAACAGCAACACACTGAAGACCAGAACAACACTGAAGACCGCAAAACACGAAGAACCACAACAACACTGAAGAACCAGCAACAACACAAGAACACAACACACTGAAGAACCAGCAAACAACACTGAAGAACCAGCAAACAACACTGAGAACCACCAAACAACACTGAAGAACAGCAACAACTGAAGAACCAAAACACACTGAAAACCAGCAACAACACTGAAGAACCAGCAACAACACTGAAGAACCAGCAGACAACACTGAAGAACCAGCAGACAACACTGAAGAACCAGCAACAACACTGAAGAACCAGCAGACAACACTGAAGAACCACAAACAACACTGAAGAACCAGCGAAACACACGAAAACCACAAAACACTGAGAACCACGCAAACAACACTGAAGAACCAGCAAACACACTGAAGAACCAGCAACAACACTGAAGAACCAGCAGACAACACTGAAGAACCAGCAGACAACACGAAGAACCAGCAGACAACACTGAAGAACCAGCAGAAACACTGAAGAACCAGCAGAAACACTGAGAACAGCAAACAGCAACACACTGGAAGAACCAGCAGACAACACTGAAGAACCAGCAGAACACATGAAGAACCAGCAGACAACACTGAAGAACACAGCAGACAACACTGAAGAACCAGCAAACAACACGAAGAACCAGCAAAAACACACTGAAGAACCAGCAACAACACTGAAGAACAGCAACAACACTGAAGAACCACAAACAACACTGAAGAACCAGCAGACAACACTGAAAACCAGCAGACAACACTGAAGAACCAGCAACAACACTGAAGAACCAGCAACAACACTGAAGAACCAGCAGACAACACTGAAGAACCAGCAACAGCACGAAGAACCAGCAGACAACACTGAAGAACCAGCAGACAACACTGAAGAACCAGCAAAACACTGAAGAACCACACAGCAACAACACTGAAGAACCAGCAACAACACTGAAGAACCAACAACACTGAAGAACCAGCAACAACACTGAAGAACCAGCAACAACACTGAAGAACCCAAGCAGAAAACAACACTGAAGAACAGCAGACACACTGAAGAACCAGCAGACAACACTGAAGAACCAGCAGAACACACTGAAGAACCAGCAACAACACTGAAGAACCAGCAGACAACACTGAAGAACACAGCAACAACACTGAAGAACCAGCAACAACACTGAAGAAACCAGCAGACAACACTGAAGAACCAGCAGACAACACGAAAACAAGACAACACTGAAGAACCAGCAAACAACACCGAAGAACCAGCAGAACACGAAACACCTGAAGAACCAGCAAACAACACTGAGAAGAACCAGCGAACAACACTGAAGAACCACCAACAACTAACATCAAAAACACAGCAACCAAACAACACTGAAGCACCACCTAAGACAAACAACTGAAGAACCACGAACAACACTGAAGAACCACCAACAACACTGAAAACCAGCAGACAAACAACAGAAACCAGCAAGAACAACACTGAAGAACCAGCAAACAACACTGAAGAACCAGCGAACAACACTGAAGAACCAGCAGACAACACTGAAGAACCAGCGAACAGCGAACAACACTGAAGAACCAGCAGACAACACTGAAAACCTAGCAGACACACTGAATAACCAGCAGACAACACTGAAGAACCAGCAAACAACACTGAAGAACCAGCATAAAATAAAGTGTTACCCAATTTTTAGTTTATCATGCTTGTCAGTAAATTCAGCAGTACACTTTAGCCATGTTTTAAAGACAATAGAAGTAATTATGAAATTACATATAAAGATCTAAGTCCTACTTAGTGGGTCAAAAAGCACCCTTAAAGGCTTAGTGCAACCAAATTGAAAATTGAGGGTGAGTAAATTATGGGATAATTTTCAGTTTTGATTGAACTAACCCATTAAGTTCAACTAATTGCATTTAATATACATTTAAACTGTAAATAACATGAAATGAAGAGTCTGAAAACATTACAACATTAGGCTACCTATATGGCACCTTTACAACATTACCACAGCCCTCAAATATTCACCAGAAAGTGCTGATACGAGAAGAATATATAATATCAACAAAATAGCTTAATTGAAGTGCCCCTTAAAATAAATTCCTGGAGTGTTGCTTTTCGGTAAACTGCAAGCTGTATAGTGAATAGTGAATTCTCTTTACTTCTGGCCTGAGTTTTCTGTGACGGTATGGTTTCGGACACACAAAGGGCTGTTCCCTCAAACAGTGCTGTATTTAAAGTTTTTTGGCTTTTAGTATGAATATGTTAGCCTGTTATCTATAAGCTATGTGCTCCAAAACAATGACAAAATTCGCATTTAGAAGACCAAACGCAACGTTTAAAATGAAAATCAGGTTGAGGTCAGAATCCAATTTCAGATTGACATTAATCTCCAACGCTGGACAGACGTTGTATTGTGGTAGAAAAAGAAAATCGGATTGACGTCAGAAACAAACATCAGTCGAAGTTCTGACGTAAATCCAACGTCGGGTTCTGACGTCAACCTGACTTTCATTTCCAAACCAAAATGCAACCCCTGCAACCAAAATCATCCCCTGACTGACGTTACCACTTTCTTCTCAAGGACCTTGACAGAAATGTAGTGGAGTGAATATTATGATATTTGTCTTTCAATTAGTGAAGTTAATGTAAAAAGTTTCCAGAAAAAAGAATAGGCTACTCAAAAAAAACAGATACTCAAAACGTGTAGCCTAGTACTCTAATAAATGTACTTTGTTACTGTCCACTGTTGGTCTGTCATTGTGTAACGAGATACTCAAAACCAATTGAGATTCCTTCCCAGACATATTTTTGGGCATCATCATGCGCGAGGAGTCAGCTTAGATTCCTACATTACCCATAATTCTGCAAAAAGTCTCCACCAATCAGAGAATAGTTCAGAATAAAACACCAAGAATAAATCTCCCTATCTACCATTTTTTAACGAGGAAAGGTGTTTTCTTTGAATGTGTGAGACTTCCGATTTATTAGCCACTATGGGAAATAACAAATATATAAAAGTGCATTAAACTGTAAAACTGTTCGCGCTACAAACCAGCATGTTTATAATTAAGACAATACATTAAAATAATATGGTATATAATACCAGTTTGCATAACGTTCTGTTTTGTAGGCAGATAAAGATTACTGGAAGCCAGACACAATAAAATTTCAAATGGCCGCGCCTATTCTTAACTGAAAAATAAGGTGGATATAACTTTAAAACAATACTTTTATATGCCTAACTGACATTTACATTTCGATTGCCGTTTGCAATGCATCATGGGATTGTAGTTCTTTCCCTCGTATTGTATCTTTGTCTTTTTTGTCTGATTTCAAATACATTTTGTTTCAAATCAAGGTAGCTCATGCGTTTCCCAAAGCCATGGTCGCAAATCCGTCGTTCCGTCTTTTTAAACTAGAGTTCAATCGAAATTGCGATCATAGTTGGCCAACGATCCTTTTGGGAAACGCACCCCTGGTTGGTTTGGTTCATGGTTTCTGATGCATTATCGATTTTTATTTTTTTAATCTTAATGGGGAAATTTCGAGGAGAGTAGGCCTATATGGGGAGAGTATTTTAAAAGAACGAAGGCAACTGAAAAAAGTTGCACTTTGCATTCATACTAGATAATAAATACATGGTTGCACTTGCACTATTATTATTCTGACTCGTACGTGACCAATAAGAGACAAGTTTTGAGCCACAAAGCCCCGCCTATTCCAAGATCCACGTTCTCGCGATTTGACATTCTATCCGTTCCTAACATTTCTGTGATTTTGAGACAGCTGTACATTAACAACCAAAGACACCCATTTCTTCTCTTCTAATGGATGTCATAGAAAGGTTTTAACTGTGGAGATCCGCGCCTCTTTCCTGCCTTCATGTCAAACCTTGGGAATAGTGTGTATTCCCATTTCCCAGTCTCTGTCCCTAGCTTGCCCATGTCGCTCCGGCGCTTTTCGGGGCTCACGGAGAGCTCCGGGTCTGCCGAGCCGAGCAGGGAGTTGTTCGAGGCCTGCAGGAGCGGAGACCTGGAGCGGGTGAAGAAGCTCGTGTGCCCGGAGAATGTGAACAGCAGGGACACGGCGGGCAGGAAATCCACACCGCTGCACTTCGCTGCGGGTGAGTGCTACTAATTTAGTCTATTCTATTCGATTTATTTATTTTTTAAACAGTTTTCTGTGTTATATTGCTTACTGTATATTCTAATTCATTTATTTTCTGTTCTGTTCTATGATTCTATGCTATTTGTATAATCGTCAATATATTTTATTACTGTACAATTTGTATTATTTCCCATCACCATTAATAATTAATCAACTAAAAAGACAAAAGCTTCTTAGCCTAATTTATATAGGGTATATTTATATATTAAATTAAAAATGATGTTAGTGTAAATATATAATTAAGTTGCCTACTTAAAACAAAATGTGCTTATGTTATTTGTGGAACAATTTGAAATCACGTTTTGTCATTGTTATTAATTATATGTACAGACACTGTTACAATATATATGTATGTATATATATTTACACTATACTAATACAGGTAACACGTTAAAATAAGGTCCCATTACTAGTTAAGGTTAACATTAATAACAATGAGCAATACATTTGTTACAGTATTTATTTATCTTTGCCAAGTAACACATTATGTTAGTTTATGTTAGTACTGGTCTATTAAATAATATCAAAAGATAGCCTAGCCTACTGTTGATTTTAATAATGTATTAGTTGTTAAATTAATAAACTAAGACTAATAAATGCTTTAGTAGTATTTTTCCACTGTTAGTTCATAACTAATGTAGTTAAGAGATAGTTCACCCATAAATGAAAATTCTGTCATTAATTACTCTCACTCATGTCGTTCCAAACATGTAAGACTTTCATTCATCTTCTAAACACAAATGAAGACAATCTTGTTGATGAAATATTTCCCTCTATTGACAGTCTAGGCAACTACCACTTTGACGGTTCAAAAAGTTCATAAAGAGATCGTAAAACTAATCCATATGAATTGAGTGGTTTAATCCAAATTTTCTGAAGAGACTCAATCGCTTTATATGATGAACAGATTTAATTTAGGCTTTAATTCACATATAAACATTCCTCAACTCACATCAGTTGAGGTAAACAGAAGCTCAAGAATGTTCGCTTGATGTGCGAGAGCCCATGAGGTTCACGCAGCACGTTTGAGCTTCAGCAAAGACCAAAGAGGTTTGTTTTCGCGCGTCAAACAAGTTCGGTTGAGCTTCTGTTTATGTTTGCTGATCAATGTTAATATGTGAATAAAAGACTAGATGAAATATGTTCATCATGTAAAGCGATGGACTGTTTTGTGTGGCAGGTTTTGGCCGTAGAGATGTGGTGGACTACCTCCTTCTAAAGGTGCTAACGTGCACGCCTGTGATGATGGTGGTCTCATCTCGCTGCACAACGCCTGCTCTTTTGGTCACGCTGAGGTCGTCAACCTGCTTCTGCAACACGGGGCCGATGCCAACTCCAGAGACAACTGGAATTACACCCCACTCCACGAGGCTGCCATCAAGGGCAAGATCGACGTCTGCATTGGTAAAACCTGGTGCCTCTCAGACCTTCTAGTAACAAAGTTTACATTTACTTGCATTCATAATAACTTGTTTTGATGAGAAACGTGAATCTTATTTATGTTGTTTGTGTCCTGTTTCCATTGGTAGTTTTACTACAACACGGTGCTGAGCCAACCATCCGAAACACTGATGGAAGGACAGCGCTTGACTTGGCTGAAGCTTCCACCAAAGCAGTGCTGACCGGTGAGCTCTTCAACCTCTTACAGCTCTAGTCCACAGTCTCATTCAATTAGTGAGAGAGGAAGACTGGCTGCTGGGAAATGATTCAAACTCATGCCTCATTGTACAGTGTAGTCTGATTAATAAATAAAAAAATCTTTTTAACAGATTATTTTTACCTAATTGGTTAAAAATTCATTTAATTTCAAATTTGATTCATTAAAAAATATTTACATAATATATAAAGCGTAGCCTACATATTTAGGTTCAGGATATTTGTTTTCATTGCCTTTAAAATACACATTGTATGGAGGAAATCATTGGGCAGCATGTGGAATTCAATTTAGGTAAATAATGGATTAAAATTCATTAATTTTTAAATTGTTTTAATTAATAATTTTGGGATTTTTTTCCATCTTTTTAAAGGATTAATCTAATCCTTTATTAACCCTAGATTAAAAAATAATCTACATATTCATCGATGATCAAAATATTTGTTAGTTGCTGCACTACATGAGATTTTATTGTTTTTTATTAATGTCTTTCTGGAATACTTGATTCTTATGCTGCCTTCACGTGCTATTTGAAATTTTTCCCTCTGAAGTTGTGATTACGAGCTTGTCGCGCTCCAACTGCTTTGTTGTCAGAAAGAACAGAAAGGAGAAAACCAGGTTTTCTCTTTCTGTTTTCTGACAACAAAGCAGTTTGTCTATTTGTCTATTATTGGGAAAATCTAATTAAAGGCAAAATTATATTTAGTGTCCCATTCATTGACAACCATATAAACCCTCATAGCGCTATCAAGATTTCGCTCAAATACAGGCTGTTTTCCATGTGTATAAAACACACAATATGCTTCAAATGGGTATTCATAATGTAAACATGCACTACTTTAACGACAAGAGTCAAGACAAGGCGATGGAGCTGTTGTGGAATCAGCAATCATTCTCCCCTCCGCCATGTTTATGGTTGATGGGTATCAAAATTATCCTAGAGCTTCCTAGTACAACTTGAGAGGGCGTTCATGCCCAATTTTTAACTAAGAAACTTGTATTTACGATAATTTAGAGTTATTCCCACAATTCTCATTTTTGTTTTTAAGACTGTGTTTAGTTATTGCCAATTTACTCAAGGCTGGTATGATCTCCTGGTGCTTGGCTTTTCATTTGTGCTCAAATGAGATTGCCATTTATGTTAATATACTTCATTCTTTCTTAAATCTAGGTGAATATAGAAAGGATGAACTCCTCGAGAGCGCAAGGTAATAACAATTTAAGCTCAATATTGTTCAGGAGACCTGAGGAGAGTTGAATATTGCTAAGCTAAATTGCTGTCGTGACTCGCGTTGTTCTTTTAAATGACTTGCCGCTCATTGCTTTTATACAGAAGTGGAAATGAAGAAAAACTGATGAGCCTCCTCACACCATTAAATGTGAACTGTCATGCTAGTGATGGAAGGAAGGTGATTTATTAAATTATAGTTATTTATATTTAATCTAGTGTTGCCTCAAATTCAATATCTGTTTGACTGGGATTGTTAATGCAAAACCATCTTCAAATGTTCTCAGCATTACCGAGCCACTCAAATAAAACGTAATGTAGCCAGGCATTTCATACAGTATGTAATAGTGCTAGGTTCTACATGCATCTTCATTTAAATAATACTTTGCATATGTGTTTCTGAATGGATTGTTTGTTGGTTGCAGTCCACCGCTCTGCATCTGGCCGCGGGCTATAATCGTGTGAAGACAGTGCAGCTCTTGTTGCAGCATGGAGCCGACGTGCACGCTAAAGATAAAGGGTGCGATGATGTCTGTGTTGAGTGTGACTTAAAGTGCTGTACAAGTTAAGCTCTATGCTGCCAGTTAGCACAGAAATAGATCCCCTTCAGTTTGTTTTAAAAAAATAAAAATAAAACTTGTTTATAGTAATGCACTTAAAATGGACGTCTACGTGTCAAGACGCTCCGCAGGGATAATTCCAGTCCCTTTTTACTGGCTTTACCACCTTTATAGAGATGCACAGAACCATCATGGCCTCTGCTGATTCTGCAGCCAGTGAGATTGCTTGCTCAACATTTAACTTGGAGGTCGGCTGATAGTGGATTTGACCAATAACGATAACTAGTTTGGCCCACGCTGGACGATAACCGATTAAAGGAGTAGTTCACTTTTTAAAAAAACTTTTGCTGATAATTAACTCACCCGCATGTCATCCAAGATGTCCACATCTTTCTTTCTTGAGTCGAAAAGAAATTAAGGTTTTTGATGAAAACATTCCAGGATTTTCTCCATATAATGGACTTCATTGGGAGCCAAACGGTTCAAGGTCCAAAAGACAGTTTCAGTGCAGCTTCAAAGGGCTTTAAACAATATCAGACGATGAATAAGGGTCTTATCTAGCGAAACCATCGCTCATTTAAAAAATAAATAACAAAGTTTTAGTTTTATAAGCACAAATGCTCGCCTTGCTCTGTTCTGTGATGAGTGTTCGTGACTCTCTTGTTCGAACTCGTTCATCAAAATTAACAAATCTTTTTTCGAGTCATGACTCGAAGGGTCCTAGATAAGACCCTTATTCATCATCTGGTGTCGTTAAAGTCCTTTGAAGCTGCACTGAAACTGTCATTTGGACCTTGAACCGTTTGGCTCCCAATGAAGTCCATTATATGGAGAAAATCCTGGAATGTTTCATCAAAATCCTTAATTTCTTTTCGACTGAAGAAAGAAAGACATGGACATCTTGGATGACATGGAGGTGAGTAAATTATCAGCAAAAGTTTTTTTTTAAGTAAACTACTCCTTTAATCTACACAAACGCTATAGCATTGAAAACAGATACGTAACATTGTATTGTATGTATACTCTCTCACTTTATTTCCTTCTTTTTTAGAACACTTGATTATCTAATCAAAATAACAATATATGTATTACAGTGACGATAAAAAAGAGCTGAAATTGATGCATTTCTGACATGTTTCTGTCGGCTGCATGAGGATTCAGTTTGCTTTCTCACATCACTAGCTTTAAATATGCAACTTCGCTGGATAAATAATGCATTAAAGCGACCAGCTGGATATAAACTAGCCTAATGCAAATAGATGGTCACAGTCATGACATTAAACATTTGGGTCGGTCTTGCTTGTCACATTGTCTAACTGCTTGAGGTACTAGTAATGTTAACGTCATCTAGTGTTCTCCACTACGCAGCATCTAGTCAACAAATGAATTAGTTTGATATGGAAATGGTGTACTGTATACATAACGTTTCATTGTCTGTTTCAAATCTGCATTTGTAAAAACAAACACCGCGTGGCGTCAGTGATAGTTTTTATTTTGCCTCTAGAGGCCGCTCTCGTACTGTTTAATGACAGTGCACCCTTCTCAGCCGCTCCAGCAATGGACACATTCCGGAAAAAATATCAGTAGTGATTTTTGCCGATTAATCAAAATCGATAACACGGTTGACCTCTAATTTAAATAGTCTGGTTCAGTGTTCTGTTGCACGTCACCAGAGTTCCTCTGAAAACCTCCAGCTCCACCTGCTCGATCTGCTACAGGATTTATGTATGCCTATTCATTCAGCAGCTGCATATCTTACATGCTCACATAGTATGAGTTGTCATGATTGAAATATTATTATATATTTTAGATATTGGCCATAACATGCAAATAATTATCAGCCCACCGATATCGTCTAGAATTTTAATATTGGTGCATCCCTAGGTTAATATTCAATTCTATTACACTAGTCTCATGTTAACTTAACTTGTATAATTGTGGCTATACTTTCCGAACAATGTGTCCCCTAGACACATTTTTGTTTGTTTTGCAATCTGAGGAATGTGTCAAGTTTGACTTAGCTCTGAACCCAAAACATTCTGATAAAATCTGTAGTCTTCTTTTATTGTTGTAGTCACTAAACCTATCTATACTATCTTACACTTGGCCTTGTGTTTACAGGGATCTTGTGCCTCTTCATAATGCCTGTTCATACGGTCACTATGAGGTAGCTGAGTTGCTTGTAAAGGTATTCACATGTTTTTTTGGGTCTGCTTTCTTGTTCTGAGTTCTTTCTTTTAAATTAAAGTGGTAACTACACCCCATCTTTTTCCTTTTTTCCGCAGCATGGAGCCTGCGTCAACGCTATGGACCTGTGGCAATTCACACCATTGCATGAGGCAGCCTCAAAAAACCGAGTGGAGGTCTGTTCTCTCCTGCTCAGCTACGGGGCCGACCCCACCTTCCTCAACTGCCACAACAGGAGCGCGATGGACCTGGCCCCGAACACCCTGCTGAAAGAGCGTCTGGGTGTAAGCGTGTTTGCTACTAAGATCAGCTCGTGTTTTTGTTGGCTGTGTAAATGACTGAGGGGGTGTCTCTCTCTGTTGCAGATGAGTTCAGAGGTCACGCTTTGCTGCAGGCGGCACGAGAGGCCGACATGGCCTGCTTTAAAAAACACCTCTCACTTGATACCATCAATTTTAAACACCCTCTAACCCAAGAGACAGCTCTAGTAAGGCTCTCTTATTACAACTTACAATATTTACAACTATTAAATCCTATTGAATGAGCCACGGTTAAAAACATAGCTGATATGCACACACCTGTGAAAGCATAAACCATCTAAAGATAAGAGATTTTTATAGGTCTTGAAGTGAATAAAAGAGGTTTCTGTGATTGTCTTTGATAGCATTGCGCCTCCACGTCGCCCTATCCCAAGAGGAAACAGATCTGTGAATTGCTGCTCAGAAAAGGAGCCAACGTCAATGAGAAGAATAAAGAGTGAGTCAGTCGTGTTGTCTTAATGATTGTGTATCATATCCAGTAATGGCTTCTGGATCTCTGTCTTTCACACAGCTTCCTCACACCTCTGCATCTTGCCGCGGAGAAGTCCCACAATGACATCATTGAGGTGTTGGTGAAACACGAGGCGAAAGTAAGTGAGATTTCCAGCTGCAGTAAAATATACAGAATTAAACATGGGCTCCACCACAAATGTTATTTTAGCATCACGGTTATTCTGTCAGCCTTTACTTATGCCATCAGGATGAAAATACATGAATCTGTGATTCAACACATAACGAGAATTAATAACTCGAATGAACTAACAAATCAATAATTAATTACGAACTTTTCAACTACTATAATTATATCCACCTTTACAAACTGCACACTCACATTTTCATTCTACTATATAGTGAATATTTAATATTATATAAATATAGCAATACATTTTACTTGACGTGTGATTGAACATGAAATCAAAATCCATTTTTATAATACAGATTTCATCAGTACACAATCCAGTGACTTACCATATCTCACGCCCTACATGTTTTGTCTTGTTGAATATGCTGTTTCAATCGGAAATACAGTTTGTAAAAACAAACAAAACAGGAATGCAAAACAGTCTATGGTGCTTTCTATGGTGCAGGTGAATGTGGTAGATAACCTGGGGCAGACAGCGCTTCACCGCGCAGCTCACCGCGGTCATCTACAGACCTGTCACATGCTCCTGAGTGCTGGATGTGACCCGCTCATCACTTCCCTTCAAAGCATTCAGGAGATACTGCAAGGTGACGCTTCAGTTCAAATTCACTATTTACTTTTTTTCATGTCATTCCAAACCTGAAAAAAAGAAGAAATTTAGCAGAATGTTTATGCTGTTTCATTATTCACTTGTATGGAAAAGGTTTTGTTTACAATTGTATAAAGTAATACAGGATTGGAATAAGAATGATAAAAAAAAATGGGGGGGGGGGGGGGGGGGGCTAATCCTTTAAACTGCCCCATTATGCATTATTTCAGATATTACATTTCATGTAGTGTGTAATATTGCTGTTTGTGAATGTAAAAGATCAAAGTGCATGACAAATGTAATTATTGCTTTCCAAACGAAAGAACTGAAACGAGTCGTTAGTAATTCCAGTCGTTCTTCCTGCATGAACCAAGTAGATTTGTAACTAATTTGCATAATGCCAGCCTATGTTCGTCATCATTGGCTGCCTCCTTTGAGACACTGAGGAAGGCTTTTAACCCGAAACACGTCAGTATATTTTTACATAAAATTCTCCTTGCCACAAATGTTGCTGGATTTCTCTTTTGTTTATCGGCTGCCTGTGAACAACATCTACTTTGACCCGTCGTCAAACACTGTAGTTGTAGCTGAGGCCTGGAAGAGTTTGATTTGTGTTGTCACGTGTCGAGAAGACGCTGTTTTTTGCTCTGCAAAAGCCAATCCTCTCAGCGACTTCTTCCCATGTTTCATTATCATATGTTCGTAAACTATGTTTGTCACCGATCACTGTGCAGAAGTGAGGAAGCCACCGGAGCTGAAATTTAGATACATTATTCAGTGTAATGTTCATTTCCGACACACACAAGCAGTATAACGATCAGACTGGGCCATTAGACCAATAAGAGCAGAGTAGGCTCTCGGAAAGGAGGCATTTAGAGAAACTAAATCCCTTATTGAGCTGTTTCAGGCACTGTGAGAAAAGAGCTGATGCTGCAGTGTTTTTTTTTTACCTTGAATGCAATGTAAACCGATTGTAGGAGACCTTCAAACTAAAATTATGAACCTTTAAAATAACACAAACATTCATTTTTTTTTACCTTGCTTGTTTTTTATTCCAAGTGGAAACATTCACAGGCAACTCAGACACAGACAGGCAGCTGTTAGAAGCCTCCAAATCAGGAGATCTGGAAGTGGTGAAGGTGAGGACTAAAAATAAACTGAACAGTGTGAAATGATACATTTTTCCCCTATGTAGTTGTGAAATTATAAAGTTGATTATACTCGATTCCCATGTCAGGACTGATGTATTGTTTGTTTTCCCTCTCCATGTAGAAGCTCTGTACTCTTCAGAGCGTGAACTGTAGAGACGTGGAGGGAAGGCAGTCCACACCCCTGCACTTTGCGGCGGGCTACAACCGTGTAGCTGTGGTGGAGTATCTGCTGCTGCACGGGGCCGATGTGCACGCTAAAGACAAGGGGTGAGATGACGACGGGTGTGTGTGTGTGTGTGTGTGTGTGTGTGGGGGGGTTGACTGGTATGGCGTCCCGAACGATTCTTTAATATGACTTTGCAACATGCACTCGTCTCAATGAACGTGACGTCTGCGTCTGCAAAACGTGACGTCTGCGTCTGCCGAACGTCTCGTCTGCGTCTGCCACATCACTCGCTCGTGTGCCGAACGTCTCGTCTGCGTCTGCGGAACGTCTCGTCTGCGTCTGCTGCAGAGGGGTTTCCAGCACATTTCACACATTTTTTCATTCTTTATTATTTTCCCCCACTGATCTTCAGTTGTATTTTATTAGCAATTAAGTTATTTTTACCTTGCTTATATAGGCCTATAGGCCTAGCTTTTTATTCCAAATAGTAAATATGAATTTACACAAATTATATAACTTGGTATAATATAATTAAGACTGTTAACAGAAGTATATTACACCCAGGGCCGGCGCTAGCTATAGGCAGAGCAGGCGATTGCCTAGGGCCTCGCACTTTGAGGGGCCTCCATAACCGTAACATCCCCTATAGTTCACCAGACGGGCAGAAATACTAGCCTCATTGTTCATTGGATATTGTTGAATTGTCACTCATCTGCATTTAAACCAATTAATGTTTCCGTTTCAAAGCGGGTGCCGGCTTCTGAAAGTTTGTGTAACGGACGCATCCATCAGGTGCTGCGAAGCAAAAGCCTAAACAGGCACGCAAAGAAGCACAGCTCGTAATGCAGGTGTTTGAGTTGTCGTCATCTATTTAGGAGTGATTGCAATATATTCTAAATATAAACTTCTACTGTTGATCGGCGTCATTTCTGGAGAAATCATTCACCGCTGAGTTTAAAAGAGCGCGAGCGTCATTAGCGTGCCCAGACGCGACGCTTTGAATTTGCGCGTAGCAACAATGAATAACATCGCGTCGGGAGCTGACTAGTAAAAAAGCTATACAAGTAAAAGACAAGACGTTTGTATTCAAAGTTAAAAAGCCAACACACAACATTTCTAAATGTTTCAAATAAAGGATGTGATATTTATGGGTCTATCTTCTAAATTCTGCTGATGATTATTATAGCCTGACATCATAACCTACTTATGCCAATAATATCAGTTTAGATTTTCGTGTCTTACTCTTAACTTGATTTGTGTATAGCATATTTAAGGTAACAATGCAATGCATAATATCATATTACTTATATTAATAATATGACAATATCTGCAGTCAATATTCAATATTGATTAAATGGGAGAGAAAAATCCTGCCCAAAACGCAGCTATGAAAAAAATGATAAAAGCACTTATGTTCATCTCCTGAAGTGGTATTCTGGAACTGTGAATAAATTGAATAAAACAGCAAAATAACAATAATAACATCTTCATTAAGATAAAGTACACTTTAAGGCCTTAGATAAAGTTTGATTAATATACATACAGTAGCCTACTGGTAAAAAGTCTCGACCAATTACTATTTTTAATGTTTTTGAAAGAAGTTTCTTATTATGCTCTACAAGCATTTATTTGATCAAAAATACAGAAAAAGTTGTGAAGACTTTTTTAAAATAACTTTTAAATAATCAAAAAATCCTGAAAAAAGTATCACAGGTTATAAAATAAATATGAAGCATCATTTCCAACATTTGATAATAAATCAGAATATTATAACGTCTTCTGAAGGATCACGTGACACTAAATTCAGCTTTGCATCACATAAATATATTTTAAAGTATAGTAAAATAGGAAAACCATTATTTTAAATTTTAATAATATTTTACTATATATTATTTTTCTGTATTTTTGATCAAATAAATCCAGGCTTGATGAGCATAAGAGACTTCTTTCAAAAACATTAAAAATAGTAATGTGTCCAAACTTATCTACTGTGTTACTAAAAATATAAATGTTGTATAAATTAAAAGGTTAGGAATCATATTTGTTTCAAGAGTTTATTTTATTTTATTATTTTACTTTTTTTATTGGGGGTGGGGGGCCTCCAACACGAATATTGCCTAGGGCCTCCTAATGTCTAGAACCGGCCCTGGTTACACCTCAAAAGAGAAAGGCGATCACAGTTTATTATTATTAGGCTATTATTATTATTTAGACTATGAGTTGCTGGTGCATAAAAGCATAAGATTATTTATAGATAAAGCTATTTTATTTTTTCCCCATCTGTGAATTGATCTGTTCTCAAATCTTTTAATTCTGCCTTTACACTATATTTACCTGCACTAAATAACATGCTACTATCTCGCTGATTCTACACCTTCACTAAGCCGTTGAACAGTGGCGACCTTAAGCATCTGGTAGCCCGTTTCAATAACTAATATGGGGCCCTACCCAGTACCCACATAAAACATAATAGAGCAGAAAAGGCAAGGAATCCTGTTGGTTTGCATCAATTGTATATTATTTTATTACGTGCACTTTCAGCTTCATGAACAGGCAGCTCAACATATAAATAATCCAATCTTATTTGATTAAAACTATATGTATACAGCGTTTTACGTTGGAATAAGCCTCTCCCTTAAATTACTATTATTTGAAGTTAACATTATACAATATACGTAGACCTACCTACTACACCACAAAACGAGTTAAGGATAAATTATTTAAAATTGGGGAATCCGTTACGGACGTGATCGCTCTGAAAGCGGCACTAAAAGACTGCTTTAAAACTTTCAGATACCTCGAACAGAAAGCACAAAGCCTTTCTTTAAAGTGAATTTCATTTAGTTTTAATTGTATCTTAATTTTAATCAATGTTTTATCAACCAAGAACATTTCAAAACGAAAGAAAACAGACAGCTCTCTGTTTATGTAATCCGTATGAAATGTGGATTTCTCTCTGGCGCGTTCACTGCGAAGATCACGATCAGCATCGTCAACTTCATCTTTGCAGGCGACAATGACACAGAAAACATGTTAATAAACAATTAAATTGTGTCCTTGCTATAGGCCTATTCGACATACAGTATTCATATTCATAATCATTACTTTTGCCGGTTCTTTGTGACAACATTTAGGTGCTTTATTGTCAGCGCCATCCTTACATTACATGAACGCGTCACCACAACATCAGCACCGAAAACATGGGGATTTTTTACAATAAATTACAAGCTGCTAGTGACGTTATTTAGTTAATCGCCTGTTGCAAGTGTAAATGCAAAGTTGCAAAGCTGATTATATCATGGTAAAACTGAATTAATTTACAAAATAGTTTTCATTTGTATTTCAGCACTTCGCGAATGGACAGCGACTCTTAAAATAGCACGTATAACGTCTCCGTTCTCGCGCGTTCATGTTAAGTGCATTTTTGGGAAACGCTCCTGGAATTGCAGAGAGCGTTCGTAACCTTGCACGTAGAGAGTGCTCTTAAGAGCGAATATACATCGTTATCGGGAAACCCGGCCCAGGCTATTATAGTCAAACTTGCATGTCTCAGACTATAACTTAGCCTACTTTTTTCTCATACCTGCTAATTTTTATTTAGTTTCCCCAATTAATTCAGATTTGCATCATTTGGCATAATGTTTTTACAATGACAGATTGTAATTGTATTATTTTTCGGATATTAGACATGATGTTTTAATAATAATTAGTAATCATAGTTTTATATAGCCTAGGCCTATATATAAAAATATATTTTTTCAATTATTTTCTTCTATTTAAAGGATATACAGAAACAGTTTTCTAGTTTACCAAAGTGCTGTAGCCTAGGCCTTTTACATTTATAAAAAATTAAAACACAATAACAACCCCAACAATATAAAAATGCAATGGCCTATATCAATTTTGTTTCTTCATAATTCTATCTTTGTGGGGGCATTTGGCCCTCAAAATGTGTGTTAAACAAGAACACACACACATATCCTATATAAAAATCACAGACGCAGACGTCACGTTCACTGAGACGAGTGCATGCTGCAAAGTCATATTAAAGAGCCGATCAGAATGCCGCTGACACACTGCACTGAGCCGTGTTGTACTGTGAATCGCGTGTTAAATGCGTGTTAGAGAAAAAAACAATAAATAACTTCACTGCCACACGTGAATGACGCGTGACGTCTGGACTCGACACTTCACTGCCACGCGTGATTTGCGTGACGTCAGCGTGACGTCTGCGTCACGTCTGCGTCTTAAATTTAATAGAAATGAATAGGAGAATAAAAAAAAAATTAAGACGTTGAGTGAGACGTTCACTGAGACGAGTGTATGTTGCAAAGTTATAATAAAGAGCCGTTCGGAACGCCATAGACTGGTTCAGTTGCGTTAGTAGTGTGTTGTCGCATGTTAAAGAAACGCTGTTTTTTCCACCCCAGATCTAATGCAGTTAGTGTAAGAGGCGGGACATTTCCGAAACATGCTGGAAGCGGTTGACCAATCACAACATACTGATCCAGCCAACCAATCAGAGCACCAGTGTTGGGAAAGTTCATTTTCTACATGAACTAGTTCAAAGTTCAGTTCACACATTTTAAAATGAACTAGTTCAGTTCATAGTTCATACTTCAAAAAATGAACTAGTTCATAGTTCTTTTTTTCTAGTTCATAGTCCATATGTTGCTGCGAGCTTCTTTTTTTTATTGCCACAGCCCATATACAACCACAGACAGCAATTATTTTATCGACTGGCAAAGTTTGCACAAGAAATGTAAGATTTTCCCATCCTCACCGACCTTGTCATAAAACTCGTTTAAATGATCATACGACGCCTCGCTCGCTGCTTTGTCGACTACATGCTGCTTTTTGTTTTGATGACGCATGCGGCAGTGCGTGCGACACTGGTGGCTGATGTTGCCAGATTGGGTGTTTTTTTCGCTACATATTAAGGCGTTTTCGCCTGGAAGGCTTTATAGAAATCTGGCACCCTATTGAACGAAGTCAAACTGAGAGAGCGTGCGTTCACAGACACCAGAATGAACGCGTTCACAGTAACGTTCATCAGGCAGTAATTCAGTACGTTCAGTTCACGTTCGCCCAAAATATGAACGAGTTCATGAACTATCGTTCATTGAACGCGTTCAGGCACAACACTGCAGAGCACATTGCACTTTTCAGAAGGAGAGCCTTCATAGAGACAGGAACTAAATAGAGCATTACTGACAGACTGGGAAGAGAGGAGCTGCAACAATGTCAAAAAAATAAAAGAAGTGATTTTTTAACATTCAAGCAGGATGTCCTATTCAAGTAGATACCAAAATCAAGACTTTGAAAAATGGTGTAATAGTTCCTCTTTGATGAATCAGTCAAAGTGACTCACAGATTCATCAGCAGGTTGATTTAACATCTGAATCACGTTTTATGAAAATTTCAAATCAAGCTCTTTATTGTCATTATTATACAGATTGTTCTAGTACTCCACAATGTTGCAGCATTCAAATAATTTAAAAAATACATTAAAAAAAATAAACAAACATGAAATGTTTTGAAATATATATTTTTTTCTGATTAAACAGAAATAGTCTGTTGAAATTAATTTGTATTTATACAAATAAACAAACAAATGAATAAAATTCAGTTTTATTAAATCACTAATCTAGTAACATTTTGAATTTTTTACTAATGTAGTAAAGTTTTTCAACAAATTCATAATAAAAATGTATATACATTTATAATGTTATACTTTGTTTATATTGCATTGGCAGTAAATTACAAAAAAGCGTAATAACTGCTGCGAGCGTGTTTCTGATTTAACGGCTGAGGGAGTGACGACAAATTTCACATCATTCTCTCTTCTGACTGCTGTAATCAATCTCTCCATATTTTCCCCTCTTTTGGAAAGTTGTGGAAATGCTATCATGTTTTTATTTTGCTATTAGGTAATGGCAATACAAAAATTATAGTTGTTGCCTCCTGTTCACCACTATAGAAGTTTACCCAACTATGACGACTTCCGCTTGTGAGAAATGTGAAAACGGTCCATTGTGTAAGTAAGATGATGTCTCTGTTTTGTGCTACATAGTGGCCTGGTCCCCTTGCACAACGCCTGTTCCTATGGGCATTACGAGGTCGCTGAGCTCCTCGTCATTCACGGTGCTGTGGTTAACGTGGCCGACCTGTGGAAGTTCACCCCACTGCACGAGGCGGCCGCCAAGGGCAAATATGAGATCTGCAAACTTCTGCTTCAGGTATTGAAGAGCTCCGACTGAAATCAATTTCTCAGGATTTGAATTGAAATCATTTCATAGTGATGGAGGAAGCACTGTGTTCAGAGCTATGTTGTTTTACTACAGTAAAACAAAGTAATTCCTTGACACAGCATGGTGCCGACCCGACCAAAAAGAATCGTGATGGAAACACCCCTCTGGACTTGGTGAAGGATGAGGATACAGACATTCAGGATCTGCTCAGGGGAGACGCAGCACTGCTGGACGCCGCTAAGAAAGGCTGCTTATCTCGCGTTAAAAAGATCTGCACTCCAGACAACGTGAACTGTCGAGACACGCAGGGACGTCACTCCACTCCGCTGCACCTCGCAGGTACGTGTGGGTCAAAGTAGGATGTTTTCATTTAATACTTCACTCTTGTCTTGACATTGTGTCTCTTATAGTGTTTGACCAATAAGTTTTTTTTTTTATGGCAGATGCTGATACAGATATCCGGCCGATATATACATTAAACATGTTAGCACACAATTTATTTAAAAAAATTGTAAATAACATGCACAAAGTTTTCGCAATAAAACAATTTTTTTTTTTTTACTCAATTAATTATTCATTAATATTTTCTAAAATATTTAAAAATGTATCAATTTGAGAAAAGTGAACTTAATATTTAAGTATTCTGTAAAAACAGCAGGTACTAAAATACAGATGTATTCTCAAATATAGAATTTTTTAAAAATGTATAAATAATAAAGAGAGTAAACAGTCCGTTTAAACACAGATTACCAATTACACTGAGAATTGCATTCTCTCAAATTAAAACACTAATTATGCATACAGCACATACTGAATGGGTCAAAATCTAAGATGCACAGTTGATTTAAAGAAAAAAACTAAACCTGGAGATCTTTTTAAACTAATGTAGCAGTTGTTTTAAACTAATGTTTTAAACTGTTGTGTTTAATAACGCCTGCTACATTTGCATTTGGAATCTATGGCTAAGTGCAAATAGTCATTAAAAATGTGCTTAGTCTATGAAGTGAACTTTACAAACCATGTGCTCAAATAAAAAATAAAATATCTGAAATATGACCAGATTGAAAAAGTCTATTTTCATGTTGGTGGTGTTTGTTTCGTGTGTATGATTAGCTGGCTATAATAACCTGGAGGTGGCTGAATATCTGCTGCAGCACGGGGCAGAGGTCAACTCTCAGGATAAAGGTGGTCTCATTCCCTTACACAACGCTGCATCTTACGGGGTGAGTACTGCTAACGTGTAACATGATCAGTTATTTTCACATTTTATTCTACGACATAAAACACCAGTAATACCCCACTCGTGATTTTTAAAGCTTTTACATGTCTTGAAAATGTAGTTGCTAACAAGTGGCAAAATGTTGCTACAAAGGTTGTCGAGGACATTAAACGTCATCACCTGAACAGGTAAACTCATCTACTCTCTTTCAGAGCCCTGTTGTGTTTAACGGAAAATGTTTTTTTAATCATTAAAGACTGAAAGAGTTGTTGGAAGCTTATTGGTTGTGACGTTGAAGTTGAGCGACCGTGGTGTAGTTCGTTTATGGCCTAAGGTTAGATTTTTATTTCTGGCTTCAAAATTGAAAAACGTTGTGTTAATTTGTCGAGGGAACCAGTGTGATGCTAACTTCCAAAAATATCTCATCACTGCAGCAGTCTATCACAAAAGTCTGATAGTCTAGTGTGAAAGACAACTGAACATTCTTGATTTGTTTTGGTAAAAATCAGTTTCATTTTCTTAACCTTTTCCCTTTTCCCATATATCTACAATCTTATAAACATTTCCTAAATGAATTGTTCACTTAAGAAATGTTTCACCAATATGTCTTCCCAAACCCGTATGGCTTTCTTTCCTCCATGTAACTCAGAAAGGGCCTTTAAGAAAAAAAAATTGTTCCAAAAATGACTAAGCACTATAAAAGTAATCCATAAGATTCCAGTATGGGTGAGTGGGGCACAACCTAACGCGGGCTGGTTGTAACACACATGGTTTAAAGGTTTCTACACATGATGTCAGCATGATAAAACTTAGTGTATTTACAAGTTGCCATATCAACACTATATAGAGAGAATTGTGCCAAAATTCTAAAATATTTGGAAAATATCACAGAACATTTATTTAAAGGGGCTATGTGTAGTTTTAGCGGCCTCTAGTGGTGATGTTTCAGATTGCAACCAAGTTTTACAAGAGCGCTCGTACGTGTGCTCGAACGTTCCTTCGAGCACTCATGGTAGCGGCCACACTGAGACTTTCAACACACTAGAGAAAGCATCACAATAGGGATGAAAGCCAACTCCGGGTCTGTTTTTATACCTAAATATATACCTATACCTAAAACAAAGCGGAGGTCTCTCCATAATTCCAACGCTCTGCCGATGCTGATCCGTGTTTTCGTCCGAAGTTGATCCGATTCACGTTTTGCCTGACGAGCTTCAGCAGATAAATTTTTGTTTTTTATGTTTATGTGGAGTTTGTGTTGGAGTCTGTGTTGTGCTCAAGGTGTTTTTTGGTGTTATCAGACTCATGTAGTTCGCTGCAGTGCCGTCGCATAGACTGTATATAAAAAGGAGAGAGGCTCGGGAGCGCGCATGCACGTCACATCCGATGGATTTCGCGGTAAATCCGACCCGGAGACTTCACATAGAAATAGGAATACTGGCCTTCAGAGGTAATAGCAAAACCCGACAAGTGGATCATTGTAATGTGTGATTACAACCCCTTCACACACAGGCAATAAAAAAATGATTCATTTTAGAAGAAAAATTACATATAGCACCTTTAACCATAGCAAAAGTACATTTCTTATTGAAGTTTATTTTTCATCTTAATTTTTAGTGTTTATAATACAATCAGGCAAATCTGATATTATTTTAATCTCCAATTTGTTATTTAGCCGTTTAGATAGTTCATTAATGCTGATCTAACCAGCAGAATACACTAGCCGCGCTTAAATCTCAGTTGCTCAGGTGGGGCATGTTGTTACAAAGTGCCCCTATTAGATCTATGCTATTCTATGATGTTAGTGATATAACTTACATTAACAACTTTTATGAATTATATTAAGAAACCATGAGAAAGAGGTGAATAAAGACTTAGAGTCAATGTTCAGGAATTATGAATTAGTATAATGTTTTGAACTATCCTGTATAGCTGTGTTTTGCGGTGTTTGTTGTCAAACTCAAAAATTAGTTTAGTTTAAATTATTAAAAAATGGCATTATTTTATATGAAAAAGTTAATAATTGTATTTTATTTACAAAATATTTTAGTTTGTCTTACATATTTTTTTAATAGATCTGACAACATGGTCATGTTACAGTGTGCCCCTCACATGTTACAATGTACCCCACCTATGGGGCATGTTGTCACATTCTACTTCTATTCTTTCAGGATAAATAAAGAAAAAAGTTTACACTGTATTAATGAAACAAAACCACATAATTGTACTAGACATGTGAAATTAATGTGGGAAAAAATAAATACTTTTTACACAAACCGAGAAAGTAAAAAAGTGTTAGGTTGTGCCCCGCTCTCCCGTAAGTCATACAATAGCTACAGTATGTGTGAGGAACAGATCGAAATTTCACTGACAATCTTCTCCTCTGCCTCAACTCTCATGTCTCGTTTGCGCTTCAGCATTTTCAAATTTGTCACCAAAAAATGTTTGGAATGGCAGGTTTTGGTTGTGCAGGTGTTGTTCACCTCCTCATATTTCATAATAACCTGTTGGGAAAGGGAAAAAGGTGCGGTGCCGTTTGGCAACCATGCATATCATATTCATGCAGCGACTTTCGTCAGGAAGTGAAAGAGACACCAACCCGAGAGAACGACGGCTCCATGTGTTTCATTGCAGCATGTGGATGTGGCCGCTTTGCTCATCAAGTACAACGCATGCGTCAGCGCCACAGATAAGTGGGCGTTCACCCCTTTGCACGAGGCGGCGCAGAAAGGCAGGACCCAGTTGTGCGCACTGCTTCTAGCTCACGGGGCCGACCCCACACTCCGCAACCAGGAAGGCCAGTCGCCGCTGGACCTCGTGACGGTATTCACTCTTTCTGTGTGCTTATTGGACAAGCCACATTGGGGAAAGAAGATCTTTCTCCTTGTCGCCCACCGCTTATCTACCGTTCTGTTCATTTTCTGCACACAGTTAAGCCTTCTCAAGCCAAACTTCTTTTAATCATGCCAGGGAGAATTATCTCTTAGTGTTTTATGTCATAAATCTGTCTGTTTTATAGGATTGGTACTTTTCTTTGTGTGTATTCAGTGCTTGAGGAGGCTTACTGATCATTCCATTCAACATTGCCTGAAAATACTCCACATTTGCACATGCAGTAACGTCTGGAGTGGGAAAATATGTGTCTGGTGCCTGGAGGAAGATATTTAAAGGGATAGATCAACAAAAAATGAAAATTCTGTCATCATGAATGCAGCCTCATAACATTCAAGTTTTTAAAGGAGCAGCTTAAACATTCTTTAAACTAAAGGGCCGTACACACCGTCGTTATTCGTCAGCATTTTTCAACGCGCTATTTGTGTTCACGCCCAAGCGATTTTTGCTGTCGATGAGCCGAGTGAACATGCAAATTCATTCCCTGACATTAGATGGCGCTTAATGTAAAACAGAAACACAAAGTGGCGCTGCGCAACTTTACGCTTCTGACACTCGCTTGTCACTCAGTAGAAGAGAGCAAGTTTGTCGCGTTTGTCATATAGTTCTTTATGTTCGGACACCAACGAGACCAGCAGCTCTACATTCATCTTGCCTTGCATCTTCCTCGTCTTATTTCTTCTTGGCAGTGTAGGCGCTACTTGGCGTATATGTTCTTCGCCGTTACGTTTGTGTGCTTGGCAAGACCGTTTTGTGTTTGAGCGCCCCCTAGTTGTGTTTTACTGTAACTTCAGAAGCTCCAGCCCGTGAGCAAAAGCGGCAATCTCATTGGTCGGATAGTTTTTGACAAAGCGCGTCAAACCAAAAAAACGAACCCGAGGCGTTTTTTTAAAAAAATTACGCTTTTACACGTGCCGTTTTTCGCGTTGGTGTGTACACTCACATTGTATACACCCTTTGTTTAGTCACAAGGCGTTAAACGTCGGCGAATATCGCACGCGAAATTTGTCCCGGTGTGAACAGGCCTTAAGGCTGCAACTAATGATTGGACAATTAATCTAATGATTATTTTTCCCCGATAAATCTATAAATTATTTTATCATTTGGTTAACTTTCCAATAAATAATAACTATCTTCTGCCATGTTTTTTTTTTTAATTTGTCAATATTTTCTCATAAAAATACTTACTTTTAAAAAAAATCCCAACATAAAAATAAGGTGAAAAAGAAAATATAAAATCTAGTTCAAAATATTACCGAATCTATAATAGTATATCAATGATACTAAAATAACACTGGGGTGAGTAAATGATGACAAAATCTTCATTTTTGTGTCAACTATCCCTTTAACCAAGGATGCATGCCAACAGCTTGCTTATATGAAATTAGCATTTTCACTGGTCTGGTCTTGTATACAAATGCTTCCTTATTTGCATTTTTGTTGAACTCACGGTCTACATGCTTGAGATCTGACTGACACTCACATAAGTTTGTGACTAAATGCGAGTCAGTTTAGGAGACCTGCTGTCTTGTCTGTCTCAAGAAGTTGGTTGTTACTTCATTTTTTGTGACTTTCTGATCTCTAGACGGACGATGTGCGAGCCCTCCTCACGGCAGCCATGCCTCCTTCAGCGCTGCCGGCGTGCTATAAGCCCCAGGTTATCAGCATCTCAACGTCTGTGGGAGTCCCATCCACTCTCAGCTCGAGTCCCACTCCGCTCTCTTCAAACTCCAGTATGGACGGCCAGTCCGGGAGCTTCCCCGAGATGACCACACTTCTGCCGTCTTCTGGAGCCGAAGGGGCCGTAGGCATAGAGACGAAAGAGGAGGGTGGGTTAATTCAAGATTCTTGCTTGTAGCAAATATTTGGCGACTACTGAAAGATTTGTGTAAATATAATAACCTATTGGTTTTTCAGGTCTAGCTATGGAGTTGAGCATCAGCCAGTTCCTTCACAACCTGGGCCTGGAACATTTGCTGGAGATCTTTGACAGAGAGCAGGTAATTGCTTCTGTTTCAATGTTTATTATAGTGTTGATAGTCAAATCCTGCTCATTCGAGTCTAACTTAGGCCGAGACCTGAGTAGTGTGAGTCTGAGTCAAGACAGCGTTCACAACAAGATCGAGATCGTTCACAATCAAGATTGAGAACTTGAAGCTAAAAGCAAAACACTGAATGAATGAACAAGATCACAATATCAAACCTGAACAGTTACATTTTGCTAAATACAACAATAACACCCTTAGATTTCTGTATTTAAATTATTTTTGTGAATCTTTTGATTTACATGAACTTAATGAGACTTTCCAATGCTACATATGTGAGATGAACTGGTTCACTAGAATGAATCAGACTTTCCCATGCAACATAAGCGAGAAAGAATCATTTAGGATGAACCAGTTCACTAGAATTAACTTGCCTTTACCGTGCAACAAATGGGACAGATACAATTTTAGGATGAACTGATTCACTAGAATTAAACTGATTTTTCAATGCTACATATGTGAGAGAGAACCGTTTATGATGAATCAATTCACTAGAATGAATCAGACTTTCCAAAGTGACACATGTGAGAGAGAACCATTTAGAATGAACTGATTCAGTAGAACGCCACTTATGTGAGAGAGTACCACATGGGATGAACCGATTCACTAAAATGAATCAGACTTTCAAAAGTGGCATGTGAGAGAGTAGGGTGAACCGATTCACTACTGTACAACCTGTAGCAAAAGCTTAGACTTAAATATTTTGTAATCTGTTTATTCATCTTTATTTAATTCCCCCCCAAAATATGTTTTAGCTTCAGAATTGACTGAAATATTGAGATACTCTAGAGGAACACGATGTGTAGGTCTTGTTGATCAGTGGTTAATGCATTAGTCACATGCCTGGTTTGTGTCTTTAGATAACTCTGGACGTCCTGGTTGAAATGGGACACAAAGAGCTGAAGGAGATCGGTATCACTGCTTACGGTCACAGACACAAGATCATCAAAGGAGTGGAGAGACTTATTAGTGGACCTCAGAGTATGAGCCTCTTCTTTCATCTAGAACTGTTAATTTGAGAGAATGCTTAATTAGAGAGAGGGTTTAAAGATCACTTTGATCTGTTTCCACCGAGAACTCTGCTCAACGTTGGATCTTTTTCTCAGGACAAGCTGCTTTTTTAGTGGGGTCATTTAAAGGGATAGTTCACCCAAAAATACAAATTAAGTCATTAATTACTCACCCTCATGCTGTACCAACCCCGTAAGACCTTCGTTCTTCTTCGGAACACAAATTAAGATATTTTTGATTAAATCTGAGAGCTGGATCACTCCTCCATAGGCTTCTAAGGGATTGAAACCTGACAGCCCCGATAAGTCATTAAAGACATCGTTAAAATAGTCCAAATGGCTACAGTGGTTCAATCTTAAGTTTGTCAAGCGACGAGAATATTCTTTGCGTGCAAAAAAAACTAAAATAATGACTTTATTCAACCATCTCTTCTCTTCCGTGTCATTCTCCTAAGCTGTTGACGTAGCGTAACAGCGCAGCGCTTCTGTGTTATACGTCACACGTAGGCTCACTATTGGCCGACGCTGGTCATGTGTGTGATGCGTGTGACGTTCAACCAGAAGCGTTGCGCAATAACACTACGTGAAATCTCCAGGCCCAAAGAGAATACTTGAATAAAGTCGCTATTTTAGTTTGTTTTTTGCGCTCAAAAAGTATTCTCGTAGCTCGATAAACTTAAGATCTAGCCACTGTAGGCACATTAAATATTTAAACATTTTCTTCAATGACTTTCTGGGCCGTCAAGTTTCAATCCTTTAGGAAGCCTATGGAGGAGTGATCCACCTCTCAGATTTAATCACAAATATCTTCATTTGTGTTCCGAAGATGAACGAAGGTCTTACGGGGTTGGTACAGCATGAGGGTGAGTAATTAATGACTTAATTTTCATTTTTGGGTGAACTATCCCTTTAATGCATACGTTTATTTACTTATCCTGAAGTCAGCTTTTAATGTTAAACAAAGTTATAATGTCCAAAATTATTTCATTTTACATCCCCTCTATCGGCATTACAGTTAAACGTGATGTTTTTTAAAGATTCTTACTCTAACACGCATTTGTTTTAGCAAATATTAATATATGTGATTGATTGCAATTAATTTAATGAATTGATTAAAATATATTTTAGGGATGCACCTATATGAAATTTTTGCCCGATACCGATAACCAATGATTCTTTACATTTGAAAGCCGATAACCGATATATTGGACGATAAATCTAAATCCGAGTTTTATATATTGTTTGAGAGCCTTATTACAAAAACAAAAGTCTCACCGTTAAAATGTCCCAAGCTCACAATTATAAAGATGTTCTCATTATAATTTTATGTAGCCTATATGACAGACTTGCGCTGGACATTAACTGTACTATACATCTAAATACTTAACTGTAAATCACTTCCTTTGAGTGATTCCAATCAAACTTCAAGCAATTCAAAACTATCATGGCTCAGCTGAAGGAAATAATTCATTATTTATCTCCTTTAATATATCTGCCAGATTTTTTTATTGGGCCGATAAGGATAAATTAAAGAATGAACATATATCATCCGATACTGATATGGGGGCCAATAAATCGTGCATCCCTAATATATAAAAAAAAAATGATCACCAGCTCGGTAACACTTTATTTGAAGGGGTGTGCATAAGACTGACATGACACTGTCATAAACATGACATAACACCTGTCATAAACATGAAGGAGTCTTTATGAATGTTTATGACTGTTGTCATTAAGTGTCATTCGGTAAATTATGACACTTTTAATGCAAAGTTGACATTGTTTAAAATGTCTTTGTTATGACAACTTGACATTACCCCAGACAAAAATGTCTTGATTATGACAACTTGACATTAACAAAGACGGAAATGTCTTTATGACAACTTAATATTAACCAAGAAATCATAACCTGTCAACCTGTCACAAATATGTCATAACAGGTCTAATTATCAAACTTCAAGCATTTTGCAGTGTAATAACCCTTAATGACATCTTTATAACTAGTACAATGTGTTCCACTTTACTTGAGGACAAGTAAAATATTCATGACATAGTTATAATGGTGTCATGACGGCCAAAGTTGTCACAGGTTGACAGGTTATGATTTCTTGGTTAATTTCAAGTTGTCATAACAAAGACATTTCCGTCTTTGTTAATGTCAAGTTGTCATAATCAAGACATTTTTGTCTTGGGTAATGTCAAGTTGTCATAACAAAGACATTTTAAACAATGTCAACTTTGCATTGAAAGTGTCATAATTTACCGAATGACACTTAATGACAACAGTCATAAACATTCATAAAGACTCCTTCATGTTCATGACAGGTGTTATGTCATGTTTATGACAGTGTCATGTCAGTCTTATGCACACCCCTTCAAATAAAGTGTTACCGAAAGGTCTAATACAAACTAACTGTACAGTAATTATTTTCCATCCCGTTTTGCTTTGATTACTCATATGACCCTTTAAGATCGTAGCTGAAGCTTTTGTTTTGCAGATTAATTTGCACTTAAATTTGTATATCCCCATCCCAGGTTTAAACCCTTACTCTACCCTGAACACGACCAACAGTGGAACAATACTGATAGATCTGTCTCCAGACGACAAGGAGTTTCAGTCTGTTGAGGAGGAGGTAGAGTTTTGTTCATATGCTTACCATTTCTCACTTTGATCAGCATCTGCCTCAGCCCCTCAGATATATATTATATAATCGTAATCTTGTTATCCATAAGTGTACTAGAGCATGTACATGTGGCTCAAGTGGCTTATGAAACAATACAATTAAGTACCCTTGGACAGAATGTGTAGAATAATTATTAAAACACAGAGGATTTACTTTGGTTCTCTTGTGTCTCTGAACAGATGCAAAGCACAATAAGAGAGCACAGGGATGGCGGCCATGCGGGTGGGATTTTCAACAGATACAACATTGTGAAGGTAAGAGATTTTGGTGTCTTCATAGTTTATCTCTTCTTTTTTTATATTAGGCTGTTCTTAAACTTTGGCTGCTTGGTTTCCACACCGCTTCCCTGCCTCAGCTGGTTTCTTATCACATGGCATTACTTCCAGGGTTTCAAACAGTCATGGAAAGCCAGAAATGTTAGAGAATTGATTTTCCTGGGCTGGAAAAGTCATGTAAATTAATAAAATTGTATATAGCTTGAATGCAAACTTAGTCCCTTTGGTAAATGCAAATAAAGGTAAAAAAGTTTAACATTTTTAGTGTTTTAGTTTTGCTGTTCCAAAATTTTTCGTTGTTCTTTTATTCATGTGAAGTAAAACTTATGTGTGTATCGTGTTCTTCAAAAAGTCCCTCTTTTTCCATCCCCAACCAAAAAATGTGGTGGTACAATGCCCCTGGCCAAGAAACTCTGGTATAATAATTTAGTATAATAAAGAAAACACTTCATAATATTTTGTTAACATTTGTTAATGCATAAGGCATCATTCATGAACTAACAATTATTAATCCAGGTTAATGTCAATTTCTACATTTTTTACATTTGAAGGTATATAAATTATTATCAATTAATATTATCAACAGACATTATTTTAAAATCAACAATTATATATTTATAAATTAACATTGACCTAGATTTGTGTAGAAAATGGTTTATTGTTGCTAGTTCATGTCGTTTATGCCTAATGTACCGTATTAAGGAATGTTATCAAATTAAAAAGTGCCACTAAAATCTTTTCTTTTTGGTCCCAGATCCAGAAGGTGTGCAACAAGAAGCTGTGGGAGCGATACACTCATCGCAGGAAGGAGGTTTCTGAGGAGAACCACAACCATTCCAATGAACGCATGCTGTTCCATGGTGCGTGTGATCTGTCTATCCATCCAAGCCCTGGAGTAAATTACTCATTCATTCACTGCTATTCTTAGTAGGCCTGTAACAACTAATTGATATAATAAAAAATAAAGAAATAATCATAGACTTTATTGAGGCAAAATGGTTATTGGTTAGTTAATAGTAGTGTTGTAGTTCTCGAGACCGGTCTCGAGACCACTTTTTGATGGTCTTGGTCTCGTCTCGGACTTGACCGCATTTGGTCTCGGTCTTGTCTCGGTCTCGGACATTGAAGACTCGCGATTTTTTTTTCAAGACCAGTCAAGACCATAACTGTGAAAATGTCACTAAATTGCAGTATATTGTCTCATTTTTTGTTTTTATTGGATGTAAAACGATCGATGAGTAATGTAGACGAACTGCTGCGCGTGTGACTGACAGAGAGAGAGAGAGAGAGCGAGAGCGCGCCCGGTCGCGCGCGCGCACTCTTTCTCTTCTGAGCCAGGCGAAAGTATAAACAAGGGTTCACCGTCTCCTAAGCGCTGTCTTGCATGGCACATATTAATAAAAATAAATCGACACGATGGTAAAAGATCAGAAGACCATAGTTTCATGTGGAGCATTCGGATATTTTTTCCTGAATTACTGCTGGTTGTGAATTGTGCTAAAATACGTTTAAAAAAGGATTGTTGTAGGTTTAAAAACAACATAACTTTATGTATTGTTTATAAAAGGCGGAGAAAAGTGAAGACTTTAGTGATGAACTATGAATAATTGTTTTGTACTGTACTAAATGATGGAAGTCACCTAGGAGTATTGAATAATGATGGTTACGTTCAGGGCCGGCTTTGCCGACAGGCGACACAGGCGGCCGCCTGGGGCGCCAACTGCTGGACGGGGCGCAAAATTGCAAAAAAAAAAGAAAAAAAAAGTTAAATTTTATGAAAGCTGCGCACACGATGTACACTTTTACTGTGCACTGTCCACACGCTGCTTGTATTTGTACGTTTCTTTTACTAGATTATACAATCCTAAAAAACGACTGAGTCACTCTGACTGACAGGCAGCAGCTGTCAAACTCACGCGCGTTGCTCAGAGACCGGGAGTTGCGCGAAAACATGACCGCTGGTTTTAGCGCTTTAAATGCGCTTTAAACGCCCCTTGGCGGTTGTAGGCTATAAATGATCACCTCTATTAGCTCTATCTTGAATAATTTTCATCCCAAGCATGGGATCAGACAAATAGTTATAAAGGTTTATGGAGTGCAAGTAAGTAAACTTGCCCAAAATGCAACTAGGCTATTTTATTGAACATAATCACATTACACAAGTGGATAAATTGGCAGGGCTCTCCAGTTGGTAGTCTCAGGCGAATAAGTCTGCAAGCAGCAAAAAATAGGTTTCTCGTATGTTCTGCGAGTTGTCTTGTGCTTTAAATTTTTTGATTTTGACAGGAATCCCCCCATTCAACTAAGTGAACAGGAAGTACGAGTAGCGGGTATGATGGCGAGTGTGAGTTTCGTCGAAAAGATGTAAACAAAAAACTGGCGCTGGGTTAAGTGCTGTGTAACATGGCATAATTTAAAAATTCAGTTAGCTTTTTTTCTGGAGCATTACGTTGATCGCTGCCATTCGTTGTTTCTCAGATTGCCACTGGATGGCAATTACGTCTTTAATGTGAAGTAAGAATATTTCTATAGTCTGATTTGTACAACTATGAGGTTTCCTGCTTCATTTTCACTTGTTTTACATTATGAGTATCAAGTCGAATGTACTTAAACTATTATTGTAATGTAGACAGACCAACTAAAGAGGTTTGAATTTCTTATTGTTTAATTTGAAAACTGTAAAATGGAATTGGACGTTTTAATTTGACACTGCAAAGGCTAAATATGAATTAAAATTAAAATTGAAAAAAATTTACCTTCGGGGCAGCAGCCAACTTGACCGCAGCCTAGCCTGTAAGCCGTATGTTCGTTAATGTCGAGGTGGTCAGTAATTCAGTAAAATGCATAAATTACAGTAGTAATGATTTTTGTTTATTGCAATATGTAAATGATTGAATTATCCTTAGACGTTCTTGTGATTGTAAAACATTAAAGTTTAGCAGAGTAGGACTATAAGAGCATTTTGTTGAGTTAAATATACCATTTTTTTGGGCGGGCGAGAGTGAAAGGGGTAGAGCTCTGCATGAATTATAAATAAGCGATGGTAAGTCGAGACTTTTGGGCTTCGATTTTTCTGATATTTGATGCTAATCGTAAAAAATTATATTCACAGACAACCTAAATGTATTGTTTAAAAGGCGGTATTTAAAAGGAGTTTTAATATCAGTATAATTTTTTGGTACAAATGGATTTGGATCAATGAGAGCTTTTTGATTCATGTTTTATTAATTTGTGTTATTGGGCTATGGTCTTTTTTGGGATCGTCTTCCTGATCTTTGAGGACTCACTTTGATCATGGTTCCCTTATAGTAGTTGTGGGGTCTGGTCTTGTCTTCGGTTCCCCTCCTCTCTTGGTCTTGTACTTGGTCTCGGCTTAGAGGTCTTGGCTATCACTGTTGATAGCTCTGCCGATTCTTGTACCATAGTTTAGGTGGCATTGACTACGATAACGTTAAGCGAATGTGACAATAATTAATAAAATTAAATGCGATTTATCAAAATAATAATCAGACCGTAATCGATTATCAATAAACATTAACAGCCAATTCTGCATCATCCCTTCAACGTTTCTGCTTTACAGGCCACATTCGTAAAGGCTTCGATCAGCAAGGGCATGCGTATGGGGAATGGTACTTGGGGGGGATTTTTGCGGCGAATACTTTTGCGAAAAAAGCAACCAGTATGTTTACGGAATCGGAGGAGGAAAGGTTGCCCTCTTCACAAGGACAGGTCATGTTACGCGTGTCAGAGGTGAGATGAGATCCCGTTACAGCGAATGGAGGCCAGGGCTCTCATTTAAGTGGCTTCACGTTTCCCAGCACAATGTGCCGATCTAAGTGTTTTTTCAGCAACGTGTTCTTTTCCAAAACCTTGAGGGGAAATTGATTTCCTATTTCCTTTCTAAAGTGCTCATGCTCTTGATTTTGGCTCTGTCTCCCCATGCCAGGCATCTTCTGTTCTGCCGTGTGACTTTGGGAAAGTCCTTCCTGCAGTTCAGCGCTATGAAGATGGCCCACTCGCCACCAGGACACCACTCAGTCACTGGCCGGCCCAGTGTCAACGGTCTTGCTCTGGCTGAGTACGTCATCTACAGAGGAGAGCAGGTAATAAGCCATGGGCTCCAGAATTATATATCTATAGTCAACATGAAATGGCAATCTCAACCCATTTTAATTCTGAGACAAAAAGTATTGGCCAGATTTTTTTCAGATTTTTGTTTCATATTAGAATAAAGCAAGAATCGTTTACAATTTCTTCATAAAATGTAAAAGTCTACTATTCTAAATAATAATATTGCAAATATTTCTACAAAAATAAACAAAAGTTTCCCATATTTACTTCATTTGGCGATGTGTACACTTCCGTTCAAAAGATTGGGTCTGCTCACCAGGGCTGTATTTATTTGATCAAAAATACAGTAAAAGAGTGATATTGGTGGGAAAATACATTTAAAATACTTTCTATTGGAATATATTTTAAAATGTAAATTATTTTTGTGATGAAAAGTGAATTTTTCAGGATCATTACTCCAGTGTGATCATTACTCATGTTTTGCTGCTCAAGAAATATTTCTGGTTATTATCAATGTTGAAAACTTTTTTTTTGCTGCTTAATATTTTTTTGGAAACGATGATGAATAGGTGAATAGGAATATTGGTGAATAGGAAGTGCAAAAGTAGAGCATTTTTTATATTTAATGTTTTATAAAATAAATTCTATTTACTGTCAATTTGGATAAATTTAATGCTTTCTAATTGAATACAATTAATTGCTGTGAAATATAATTGCATATATATATATATATATATATATTTATATATATATATTATATATATATATATATATATATATATATATATAATTATATACGTTCTATCATGTGAAACTGATACTACATTTGTCATTTTGCATCCCAAGGCTTTTCCGGAATATTTGATCACATACCAGATCATCAAACCGGAAGGTTCTCCAGATTAACACACGGGTCTTTCCATCTCAGAAGAGAGAAACTGCTTGTTTACTGCATGCAATTTTTATACAATGTATAACGTTATTCTCTTCCTACAACTGTCTGCTTTTATGTCATTTACAGCAACTTATTAATGAAATGTCCGAAAACTTGACCTCGCCAGTTCAGTCACTAACACTGGTTACAAAGTTGCATTTCCTTTTCTTATCCATTACAAAGTTTACTTATTTATTTTACAAGACAAAAATGTATATATTTTGTACTAATTAATTTATCATGTTTGTATCATAAGAGATCTATGCCTGAGATGTAAATGTTTGCCCCTATCCTGCAGTTTTACACATGTGAGTACAGGGATTTTTCTGAAGCATTAGACCAATTGAAAAGTATCTAAGGATCAAGATTATTTGGCAGAACAGGATGAGACTTAATCCAATTATAAAATGGTCTAGAAATGTCTTCTTGACATCATTGTTGACCTCCAAAAAAGTATGAATTTAACTTTCAAAAAGACACCGTCATCCCATATGATGTCCCATATTGATGCAAGTGTTTAATTGCTGAACTGTTTAACAAGACAACTTAATATTTGCTTCATTCTCAGTCTGCAACATAATGGGTGCTTGAACGAACTGTTTCTGGATTTTGATATGAAGATTGATTTTTTTTTTTTTTTAGTAGTTGAAGTATTTGTAGCCTGTTGTGCATGAACATGTCATGTTTCCTCATGGAATGTCATGTTAATGATGTGTTACTATGTCCTACAAACAACGGCGTCAACAACAGTACGATCAAATAAAGAGACGCTTTTTATCAATCTCTGGTATATTTTCTGTCGTGTGAAACTAACACATGGCCAACAGGAGGCACTATTGTGCTTTGTGTGAAACTGAAAAGCCAAAACTTACTGAGTGATAGTGTGAAGGCATTTACATGGTAAATTATATTTTAAAACTAAAAGATACTTCAAAAAATAGCATGGCACTATACTACAGGGACTGAGTTTGCCTTTTAGTGCAAAGCTTGGGTTAAATGAAGCTCCAATGTAGAAACGAATGAAATATACACAGAAACTATGATGACAATAATATTTTTTTAGCTACCATGGTAGTCTTTGTTAGGATTTCTCCCATGATATATTGTAATAAATATGGATAATGCTTGTTTTGTTTTTTATAAATGATGTATCCGTTCACATTTTCAAAATTAATTTGCCTTGTTATCAAAATAACTTCACGACATCTCTTCTCTTCCTTTGTGTTTACTGAAACGAGGGCGGGGAAGAAACCTGTCACTCAAATGACATCACAGCACAAGGCTCAAAATCAAGTCCCGCCCTACATTATTTCTTGTTCGAGAAGGCAGAAAAGACTGCTGCAACTTTCGTTCCTTGTCGACTTTATTGCCGTGTTCTGTTTAAAGTCCCTTGCTTCAGACTGTAAGTATTGCACATGGGCATAGCAAATGCAATAACTACAACGAGCTCAGGAAAAACACGTTGCTAATCTTCCATGCCTCTATTAGCAAGCTAGCTTTTTGAAAAAAAAAAAAAATTCATCATGAAAGAAAGATAGATTCCTGTTTTAGTCAATATCTTTTTATTTTTTAAGACCGCTCAAACCTACTTTGTGATGCTTGTCTGAGCTTCTAAAGGCAACATTTCAGGACAGGTTCATACAAATTTACTTGAGTGCTGCAGACGTTTTTGTGAATGCTTTTGAAGCATTCCAAACCCTCCCTTTAAAGCACAGAAGCCTTGTCTGCACTTATACTCACTGAATCACTCCCAGCAGTGGTGAACTACCTGCAAGTAAGTCCCCATTTACTGCTCCCTCAAACTATCTGCAACATATTTGGTAAAAACACAAAGGCTGAACCACATGATGATAGTCACCGGTGTCGAATCCACATGAGATACTCAGTCAGGCCCTGCAGAACAAAACTACTTCAAAAGTATTTGCAAGTGCCAAAGGAACACGTATTTCTTCAATTCAAGAAAGTTTAGGATGTAAATCCTCAAACTACAAAAGTAGGCCTATATTATTTTTAAATTAAAAAAAAAAAAAAAACGTTTTTGCTCGTTTACCCAAAAATGAAAATTCTGTCATCATTTACTAACCCTCCTAAGACGTTCGTTCATCTTTGAAACACAAATAAAGATATTTTCAGTAAAACCGGAGAGATTTCTGTCCCTCCATTGAAAGACCATTCCACCGGAAATGCTTCAAAAAGGTTTATAAAGACATTGTAAACCTAATCCATATGAATCGTGCCATTTAATCCAAGAGTCTTCTGAAAGTCCTCTGAAAAGACATGATTGAATGATCATTTCATTGAGGCTTTTATTCACATGTAAACATTTATCTACACACATACAGTATTTAGAGAGCTCATATGGTAAAGGAAGCTCAATCGTGTTTGCTTGATGTTCAGACTGATCTCATGAAAGGGCGTATGTATGACACGCCAATTCGTATTTCCATTTTTGGCGTGCTATCAACACGCATAATCGCTTTTCAGCGTGTTTATGAACGCCGTTACATTACTGTATATATAAATATATGACCGTCCCTAAACCTACCCGTCACTGGTTAATACCATTTATGAGTCTTTCCCTACCATCCTAGTAAGAAAAATATCGCTCCCCAGATGTATATCAAAATTTGGCTTTATTTCGCTCGGATTTTTAACGAGCGTGTACATACATGCGGAATCACTCGGACATAACGGCGTAGATTTACACGCATACACGCGGATAGCTCAAAATGCGTATAAAATAACACGCCACTTGACTTGAAAGTGGCGTGTATGTTTACGCAAAAGTCATGATGTCATGTTGCGATGTTAAAGAATCAATATGGAACCCTTTAAGATGTAACACCCCTTGAACACAAAAATAATAGCCTACTGAAAGGCAACCTCCAAATTGCTAATAATAATAACAAAATACTAATTTGTTACGTTTATATAGCGCTTTTCTGGGACCTCAAAGCACTTTACATGGAAAAATGGCTAACATTTGTCAACCACTTACCTGACTTTTCTAATGCTCATTAATGCTTTGTTTATGTGGTTCTGAACAGTATGAATAGAGTTTCAAAACATGCCAATTTGTCCAGGGTTAGTTCACCCAAACTATCCCATAATTGACTCACCCTCATGCCATTCTATTACTTTTTTCTTTCAGCCAAACACAATCTGAGTTATATGAAAAAATATCTAGGCTCTTCTAAGCTTTATAATGGGAGTAATGGTACCTTAGATTTTGAAGCCCAAAAAAGCACATCCACCCATTATAAAAAATAATCCGTAATCTATGGTGTTAATAAACACCTTCTGAAGCTAAGCGTTTTTGTAAGAAAAATATCCATATTTATAACTTGTGATATAATAATCTAAACGTTCTCAATTAAAAAAAAGATATGACATATTTATGGAATGTGCCATTCATTGCATTGACCTTTTTGTTTGTCTCTCATAATATTTCGGACTTTAATAACTGAATGTGTGCAGATTGTGTGCAGTGGCATGTGTTGACAGTATTCAGTCCAAAAGTTTTCTGAAGCTGTCTGACTATCACAATGCTCATATTATTCACTCAAAGTCAAGGACATATAACAGTATAGCAGGGCTGGCAAGCTGTCCATCTGTCTGACTCTGCACAGTCAATAAGCCTGAAATCTGCCAAAACACACTCTTTATTGCTCTGAGAAAACTGACATATGAAGTCTCTGCCTGCAAAAATGCAGTAAAAAGATTAACATTGTAAAATATCATTACAATTTAATATGTATATTTAAAATGTAGTCCTGTGATGCAAAGCTGTATTTTCAGCATCATTACTCCAGTCTTCAGTGTCACACGATCCTTCAGAAATCATTCTAATATGATGTGGAAACCCAACTCTACCCTTCAATAGTTTAGGGTAAAAAAAGAGAAAGAACAATACTTTTATTCAGGAAAGTTGCATTAAATTGATCCATGGCAGTATTTTATAATCTAACAAAAGATTTATATTTCAAATAAATTCTGTTCTTTTGAATTTTCTATTTGTCAAAGAATCCTGGAAAAATGCATCTCGGTTTCCGCAAAAATATTAAGCAGCAAAAAACTGTTAAATATTGTAATAACATAATAATAATAACAACCATTATTAATAATTGAGCACATGTAATAATATATCATAATAATGAGTAATGATACTGAACCTTCAGCTTTGCTACAGGAATAAATTGCATTTTAAAATATATTAATGTAGAAAACAGTTATTTTAAATGATAATAATATTTCTCAATATTTCTGTGTATTGTATTTGTGATCGAATAAATGTAGCCTTGGTGTGTAAAAAATATGTCTTTCAGAAACTTTTACAAATCTTAATGGTTTTGTGTGTGTGTGTGTGTGTGTGTGTGTGTGTGTGTGTGTGTGTGTGTGTGTGTGTGTGTGTGTGTGTGTGTGTGTGTGTGTGTGTGTGTGTGTGTGTGTGTGTGTGTGTGTGTGTGTGTGTGTGTGTGTGTGTGTGTGTGTGTGTGTGTGTGTGTGTGTGTGTGGCCTATATAATATATCCATTTTCTTTCACAGTGTCAGATAAAACCTTTGTTTTCCACAGCTAGCAAACTAAGATAGATGACTGACCTGGCTTCATGCAACCAAAATGCATTTTTCTTTTCTAGGCTACATATGTTGTAAAGTGTCTATTGATTCGCCCTAAAGAAAAAGACATGGCACTGAGGATCCTTCAATTAAAATTATTTTGCTGTATCTTCCCATCATGTACCATAGAGAGTGTTGACGAACCATGAAGCAGAACGCAGCCATTTCATACGTGACCTTCAGGGGTTGTGTGTGTGGTGTGTGTGTGTGTGTGTGTGTGTGTGTGTGTGTGTGTGTGTGTGTGTGTGTGTGTGTGTGTGTGTGTGTGTGTGTGTGTGTGTGTGTGTGTGTGTGTGTGTGTGTGTGTGTGTGTGTGTGTGTGTGTGTGTGTGTGTGTGTGTGTGTGTGTGTGTGTGTGTGTGTGTTGTGTGTGTGTTTTCTTTGTCTTTGTCATTCCAGTCGAATGCTTCTGACAGCACACCAGATTCAGACTGTTGATAGATGGATTCGTCTCTACTGCTAATGGAAACTTATTCGGTTCACTGAAATAAATATGTAATATTGCAAGCTTGGTTTAGTCCTTTATAGGAATAATCAGTGTGCATATATGCTTATGCTAGTCAGACAGTCAGCCCGCGCGTTTGATGTATAGCTATTAGAGTGGTGGTTACACAGACGAATGATATCCTCTAGTGTCCTCACCCGATAGCAATATGAATACAAAGAAGGCTATTGAAGTCGCATCTCTCTGTCTCTGTATTTATCTCCTCTCAGTCCTGCGCTTTCTTTTATTCTATGATCAAAAGACTGCAAGCTTCATTCACAAGTTAATTTGTTCCTTGCAATCAACATATTTTTTCCTTATCACAATATTTCCATCTGGACTGTGGTCCTTACCAAACACTTGGTAAGACAAGCTTGTTTTGGTGATCTGAATAGGCCTGAAACATACAGTACTCTAGATATGCTTACAGTTCAATTCATGTTTGTTGTGCTTCACAACATCAGAATCGAGGTTTGGTTGTTTATTGGAGTTTGTAAGATGCTGTCCAATAGTGGCCATTTGGTGGTGAGCAATTAAAGTGAATGTGAGAAGAACTCTGCAAAAGATGATTTACTTACTCAGTATTTGTCTTGTTTTCTAGTACAAATGTCTAAGCATTCTTAAATCAAAATACATTGACTTTTGTCACGTATGGTTTAAGTGAACTAAATGATCAGAGAAGTCTGTTGTTTTCACCAAAAGATCCAGATATAATTTTTTTAATGAAGTCGGTATGAAGTGGAAGTTGCCTTTCTTTCCTATTGTGACGTATATATCCAAGCGAGTGACGTGAAGGCCAAGTATGGTAACCCATACATGGAATTTGTCCTCTGCATTTAACCCATCCAAGTTAGTGCCCACACATTAGTGGAGCAGTGAGTAGTGAACACACACTCTGCAAGCTGTGGGCACACACACGGAGCAATGGGCATCTCTTCACTGCGGCGCCCGGGGAGTGATTGGGGGTTGAGTGCTTTGCTCATGAGCCGCGTTTCCACTGCCGGGCCAGGGCCGAGCTGTGCTAGTGCGTGCCAGGGCCAGTCGCGTTTCCACTGTCACTTCCGGGGCTTACTCGAGGCCAACGGCCAGGATTTCTGGCCCGTCGAATACCTTGGGCCAAAGCGGGCCAGCTCGGGCTAGAGGCGTGCTCAAGGTAAAAGGCGTAGTTTATCTGTGTTATGGAACGTTATGATCTGAAGCAAGATGCACATTTCACTTTTTTATGTTGCACAAAATAATCGCTGCTCGAATCGCCTGTACTGGTCTGTGGAGATACCAAAGCTCTTCTGAGCATTAGGGCAGAAGAAAGGGTACAACGTCAATTTGACTGTGCGAAGAAACGAGGACGTTACAAAATACATCGATGCTGAACTTTCTAAGCTAAGCATTCAGCGAGCAACGCTTTAAGTTCAGGAAAAAATAAAAAAGTTGCGGGCGCAGTATTGTACAAGGCGATTAAAACGCACAATGGACAAAGCGGAGCTCAGAGAAGGAACTTTCCATGGTTCGACTTGATGGACGGTTGCTGGTCACCATCCTTGTTAGTGGCGACTCGAGGCAATCGGGACACTACATCCACGGCCGGTGAGTTAATATATGCTATCTTCCTAACTTAAAAAATAAATAAATTCATAATACCCGCTGAAATGGGTTGGGTTGTATGACGTTTGTTCCAGAAATGCGTGTTAGGCGCGGGGTTTAGGGCAGCGCTTCGGGGCTACTGGCCCGGCAGTGGAAACGCAAGCCCGGTGCTTGAGGCCCGAGGCCACTGGCTCGGCTCGGCTCGCTGTTAGCCCTGGCCCGGCAGTTTAAACGTGGCTATTGGACACCTCAGTTGTTTCCTGCAGTATTGAGAGTTTACAACTCTTGACTCTAACCATCAGGACACAACTCTGTTGTGAGGTGTGAAGCGGCTTCTCGCACAAGAACAAATGTAGGGCGGGACTTGATTTTTTCCATCTGGAATTGGTTGTAGTTTGTTACTGGTGGATCTCATGTGAGTGACAGGTTGCCCCGCCCTCGCGCCAGTAAACACCTCATCAGAGAAGAGAAAAGATGTTACTGTAAGAGGGAGAGGAAGTTATTTTGATTAAAGATTATGAGGGCACGTGAATTTATTTAAAAAAAAATGATGTCCACGGAAAAATCGTTTATAATGAATGCTCATTATAATAAAAAACTGTCAATTTTGATTTCATGGTGACTAAATAAAAATAGGACAAAAAAAAGTTCACAATAAGATAAATGGCCCCTCTTCACTGAGTGTTATGCGTTTCCACAGTTATCAACATCGCAATCTAGTAATGTTTTTCATATTTATTTATTTTTTTGTTTGTTGTATTAATAGACATTTATAATGCTATACTTTGTGTTATATTACCTTGGCAGTAACTGGCAAAAAACAACAACAATAAATAATTTAACACTGCTGCAAATGTTTCTAATAAAACGGCTGAGGGAGTGATGGCAAATTGTACATATTTCTCTCTTCTGACCAAGATAACCAATCTCTGTATTTTTTTCCTCTTTCTTTAAAAGCCGTGGAAACTCTATGAATGTTTTCTTTTGCTATTGGAGCAAATGGTGATTAAAAAAAATAATATTTAGGGCCTATATATATATATATATATATATATATATATATATTGTCATCGTTCGCCACTATATAACTTTTTCCATCTACCGGATGACAATTTTTTTCCCCATTTCATGACTTTAAACTGCATGCCAACTTAAAAACAAGACACTGAAAAAACAGTCAAACGATGCAACAGTCAAAGGCGTCTGTCTAGCTGGCACATGCTTATATTTAGGGGAAAAAACTATACTGATACTTATTTACTTATTTATTTATTTAGAAAAATGACTTGAATATGTTCTTTAGATTCAGTCTGGTACTCTTTGTGACTTGTCGCATGCTGTGAGACATCATCTAACTTCTCAAATCTGCAGCACAGTTCCAATTGGTATTTTCAGCTAAACTTCCACCCTTACACATCTTGTTTTGTTGTTCTTTTCTCTTATATAATCACATTTTTGGGGGAGTGTTGGGTAGGACTATGTAACTAATTGGGATGTGTGTTGCCATGTGGCCCACAAGGGATCAGCAAGCATCTGTGAGTGTCGTTTCATCACTGTTATCAGTCTTCCCAAAGGATCCCGAGTCTCCTTCCTGTGAACCGCTTCTGGGTGAGTCCCGTTGACATGCAAATGTAGGAGCGGAAAAAAGGTATAAAATCCTCTGACTTACTGATGAGACGAGGGAACTCTGCTGTCTTGAAACCCTTTTGTTATATAGATTAACATGTGCAGGTTTCTGTTAGGCACTTAACAGTGAAGCAATAAACCAAAGTTTTAGTATTACAGACTATTATTCATTAACCCTCATGTCATTCCAAACCTAATGCTGTGTTTTTTAGTGGAACACAAAAGAGAATTTTCGGTAAAACTTTATTTTAATGTGTCCCTGTTACAGTGTAATTATACATTTAAAGTCCCCTGTGGTGAAAATCAAGCTTTTAATGTTGTTTATGTATATGTGGTGTTTTTAATATGCTTTCAGACAAACTATGTGCAAATTCATAAGTCAGCACCAATGCTGAGTATGTTCTCCCTAAAACTGCAGTAAAGACAAACTAACTTGTAACCAATGGTCAACGAGCGGATCTCTGAGCAGGTGTGTGGGGGCGGGGCTAATTTGCATATTCATAGAACCACGTATACTAAATGAGGCAAGGGTTTAGTTACATTCAAGCTATTTTAAGGCTTGAAGAATTTTTTTTTCGAGGAATGTACTTTTGATGATCAAATATGAATTTTAAGGGATACAGTTATTGACTACAGGGGGACTTTAAGTACTGAGTAATATTAATTAACTACATGTAGGGTTAGGGTTTGGTTTAGGGTTAGTTTTTCATGTAATTATAAGTAAATAACATGTAGAGGCAGATGATAGCAGCCTTATGACCCAGTCGGGATAAAGAGTATTAAGTAAGTAAATACATCTAGCATTGGTAATAAGGACACATTAATATAAGTGTTACCCATTTTTTAAGCAAGTCTTTTTAAAATCACAAGTCATAGTGGTGGCTATCAAAAAAAAAAAAATGAGTTGAGCACAGAAGACCAACAGTCAAGGTCAGGGTTTTTGTTAAATAGCTTTTGTATATTTTTTTAAAAAGCTTAATGCTGGTCGTTAATCAGTGTGATTATGGATGACATTTTTAAAAAAATCTTCTTTTGTGGTCCAAAAAAGACAGAAGGACAAGTATTAGAACAGTAAATGATGACTTCGTTTTCATTTTGGAGTGAACTATCAATTTAACATTTTTATTGAAAATCTTCTTCTCATAGTCATTTTATTATGTAAAATGAATAAGAAACATTAAAAAATTGGAACCAGGCACTAATCAAATTCATGTATTGATATTAACTTCAGTAACAACAACTTGCTCAAACGCACAATAAATAATATATTTCAGGGAACCGCAGCTGGTAAACAGATATTCTACACAGGCATTCATCACAGGACGGTGATGAAGTCACCCTGTGTCATTCCCAAGTCCAAAAGAAACTTTTGATATAAAACTCCAATTGATTTAAACAATGATTAGAATTCAGGTAGCAGCACCTGAGGTTCATTTGCATGCTAATAAATGCAGTTGGGAGGAGAAAGAAAGACAGGGCAGAAGATAATCCTGACCTGATCAAAATAAAAATACTTCCCAGTGTGCATCAGATGTGTTCTATTATCCAGTATTGTGAAAAACGAAAGAAAGCGTTCAGCATCAGATTGGTTAGTTAAAAGCTGTACAACAAATACTATCATACAAATGCTTCGAAAATTTAAGTACTAATATTTTTTTCAATTTTACAGTAATGAGAACACATTTTGCATGGTAATGGTGCTTAGTTGTATGTGTGTGTGTATATATATACGCTCACCTAAAGAATTATTAGGAACACCATACTAATAATGTGTTAGACCCCCTTTTCGCCTTCAGAACTGCCTTTATTCTACGTGGCATTGATTCAACAAGGTGCTGAAAGCATTCTTTAGAAATGTTGGCCCATATTGATAGGATAGCATCTTGCAGTTGATGGAGATTTGTGGGATGCACATCCAGGGCACGAAGCTCCCGTTCCACCACACCCCAAAGATGCTCTATTGGGTTGAGATCTGGTGACTGTGGGGGCCATTTTAGTACAGTGAACTCATTGTCATGTTCAAGAAACCAATTTGAAATGATTCAAGCTTTGTGACATGGTGCATTATCCTGCTGGAAGTAGCCATCAGAGGATGGGTACATGGTGGCCATAAAGGGATGGACATGGTCAGAAACAATGCTCAGGTAGGTTGTGGCATTTAAACGATGCCCAATTGGACTAAGGGGCCTAAAGTGTGCCAAGAAAACATCCCCCACACCATTACATCACCACCACCAGCCTGCACAGTGGTAACAAGGCATGATGGATCCATGTTCTCATTCTGTTTACACCAAATTCTGACTCTACCATCTGAATATCTCAACAGAAATCGAGACTCATCAGACCAGGCAACATTTTTCCAGTCTTCAACTGTCCAATTTTAGTGAGCTCTTGCAAATTGTAGCCTCTTTTTCCTATTTGTAGTGGAGATGAGTGGTACCCGGTGGGGTCTTCTGCTGTTGTAGCCCATTCGCCTCAAGGTTGTGCGTGTTGTGGCTTCACAAATGCTTTGCTGCATACCTCGGTTGTAACGAGTGGTTATTTCAGTCAAAGTTGCTCTTCTATCAGCTTGAATCAGTCGGCCCATTCTCCTCTGACCTCTAGCATCAACAAGGCATTTTCGCCCACAGGACTGCCGCATACTGGATGTTTTTCCTTTTTCACACCATTCTTTGTAAACCCTAGAAATGGTTGTGCGTGAAAATCCCAGTAACTGAGCAGATTGTGAAATACTCAGACCGGCCCGTCTGGCACCAACAACCATGCCACGCTCAAAATTCCTTTAATCACATTTCTTTCCCATTCTGACATTCAGTTTGGAGTTCAGGAGATTGTCTTGACCAGGACCACACCCCTAAATGCATTGAAGCAACTGCCATGTGATTGGTTGATTAGATAATTGCATTAATAAGAAATTGAACAAGTGTTCCTAATAATCCTTTAGGTGAGTGTGTTTATATATATATATATATATATATTAGTTTTAGTTTATTTTATATATATATATAACGCGAACTTCTTGATATTCCCCCTAGCCGTGGTTGTGAATTTTGCACTGTGCATGTACAGCTCCAGTTCTTGACCTTTGAGAGGAGGAAGTGGCATGTTTTTTTAACAAGCAGTGTTCAGTGTGGGAATGAATTCTAAGCATATTCTTGCTCAGTTTGCTGCATTCACTTCCACGGACCTTTGTAAACATTTGTTCTTTATGGTAGCATTAAAATCTCCCATACACATCATCCATTGACTTGAACTTTGAGTTTTCCTCTCATTTGCATATCTTCTGACATGTTTTGGAGGAGATGTCATGTTTTGGGTAAATAAGTCACACGGCTCAGAGAATGCAGTACCTGCACATGTGTTTAAAAGTCCAAAGGTACGCACATTTCACTGCACTGTTTGACTGCAGACATTCTGACAGGAAAGGAGAAGGGTTCTATTTTTTATTATGTGTTTAACAGAATTATATTTCAGTGCTGGTCATATTTTATGAAAGGACACATGGAATGAATAATTCCTTCAAATGAGTCTGCACTTACTTAGAGGGCTCAAGCACAAAAGCATTGCATATTTTGCATTTCTGCATTAGATTCTAAGGTCTTAGTACACACATTGTATGTCATGAAGTTTGGAACACTGACTGGAGACCAGTCAAAAGGAGTGGAAACATGACTATTTTTAATGTTTTTTTTTTTTTAATGCTCATCAAGCCTGCATTTATTTGATCAAAAATAGAGTAAAACCTGTAATATTGTGAAATATTATTACAATTTAAAATAATGGTTATCTATTTGAATATACTTGAAAATATAATTTATTCCTGTGATGCAAAGCTGAATTTTCAGCATCATTACACCAGTCTTCAGTGTCACATGATCCTTCAGAAATCATTCTAATATGCTGATTTATTATGAATGTTATAAACAGTTGTGCTGCTTCATATTTTTTTATAACGTGTGATAATTTTTTGAGGATTCTTTGATGAATTAAAAGAACAGTATTTATTTCAAATACAGTTTTTAGCAATATATAGGCCTACATCACCTTAAAAAAATTTAGGGTTTAATTTTTTTTAAATAAATATTAAAATAGAAAAACATTATTTTAAAACGTAACAATATTTCACAATATTAGCCTACTGTTTCTGTATTTATGATCAAATAAATGCAGTCTTGACTTCTTTCAAAAGCATTAAAAATATTTATATTTCCAAACTTTTGACTGGTGCTGTGTGTATATATGTGTATAATTTTCAACACCATTCTCCAGAAAAATCTTGACAAACTTGCTGAACATATCAAACCAAATCCTGTATGTGTCTTTGCCATATCGTCCTGACAAAGTTTGCTGCCTGGTGGCCAAACGACACTTTAAATATTGTTACAAATACATGAGTAGTTCTACAATTCATAAATTCACCACAAGGGATGTTATAATGAAAAAAATCAACGTAACCGCTATACATTCTGAATAATGAAACTGTGAATGTCTGCGTAACTGCATAAATGTTTATTTTTTTCCTATGATTCATGCTTTGGGGTGTTTTCCATCGAGTCTGGACGGAATAATACGAATGCGACTGAAATTCCCTGAGCACGTCCTCATTTGGCAAAGAGCTCTAGTGTTCGAAGCTTTAATAACCTTTTATATTCTGTAAAACTTTAAGGGTGAATATGAAGTGTAGATGCATCAGTGTTCGCAAAGGCGTTTCATCTCCAATTTTGGCCCTATATTAGAGATCATAAAGCACTTTTGAATCCATTATCTGCTGTTAGACATGAGAGTGCTCTGACTTCTCTCATTCACACAAACAGTGCACTGCAGTTTAAAAGAACTTGTTTGTGGAATTTTACATTTATTCTTTACATAAATCATATTGTTTTGTTTGCTATAATGTGAATACTAGTTATAGTACAACAGGGCTATAGTGCATAAACAGATTTTGAGGTATATGAGGTAACGTAATTGTAATAAGTTTAAAATCTGCAATTAATTTGAAAAGCAACATTTAACAATAAGTTCCCATTAAGTTAATTAACAATGAACAATACATTTGTTATTTTGTTGAAGTTAGTAATAAAAATGCAACTGTTTATAGTTCATGGTAGCTCATCCATTAACATGAACTAAGATTAATAAATACTAAACGTATTTTTCATAGTTAGTTCATGTTTACATGTTGGTAACTTGTGTTAACAAATGAAAAATGGATAAAGGCACATATTGAAATCGTTGGCATTCCTATTCTTCTTCTTCTAGAACCGCTTGCGGGAAAGTTATGAAATTTGGCACCCTGATAGAGGACAGTCTGAACAGTCACAATAGCAATTTTGGAGTCTCTAACTCAATCCCTCTAGCGCCACCAACTGTCCAAAGTCTAACTCATGTTTATGCTAATAACTTTTGAACCATAAGGGCTAGAAACAAAATTCCCTTTCCCACTGATTCCTTGGCTCTAGATGATTCGATTGCATCATATGTTTTTTGTAAAACATACTTTTTCGAACTCGTTCTTGAATACAGCGCAGACTAATTTGATGTAGCGCTTGCAAAAACAGATGTAAGGCTGTATCTCTGCAACGCTTTATCGTATTTAGACCAATCTTGGTACAAGTCATCACAATAGTCTCGCGTAGCCTTCCAGACCTCCAGCCGTCAGTCTGAAGGTCTGGAATTCATAGCAGCTTTCTTTGGCCAAGGCCTGCCCATAAGGCCGTTTGACCGACATGTCAAACAACCAATTACAGTTCGTTTCGTTCAGGGTCACGTTTCTGGGCGTGGAAATGTCCCCACAACAACAGACCGGCGTGCAACAAGTCGGCGTGCAAAACTCCTGGACATCTCTTAAAGAGTCTATGCCGTGAACCTCGCACACTTTTGAGAATCCTACGTTTAGCTGATCTTGATAAATGCTCATTGTCACTCATGTAAACACAACAGTTTTTCTTCCGCAATCACACGTTTGCGCTTTGTTTCCCGGCGGACCGAAAATAAATGCGACACTCGCGCCCCCCGGAAATCCGATAAAATTCAACCAATCAGATGACGACTTCGACATTCCTGAAGTGTTTCCAGTTAAGTGTACCATATGCATCAGACGTTTAGCCAACGTTCGGTGGGCGTGACGTCTGAGACTATCACAAGCATGACTTGCTGCGTTTCGGCACAGCGCCACCTACTGGTCTAGAGAGATACTGAAAATTGCTATATTTGGTTAAAGATATGTTTTTTTCCAAAAATCATAAAAGTGGTCTCGTTAGATTCAGGGCGTCTTGCAGAGTCGACTGAGATCCCATTTTCCATATTGGCCATTTTGGGTGTCGGCCATTTTGAATTTTGTACTAAAATGCTGTATTTTATAAATGCATGAACATATCGTTACAAAACTTGGTATGGACCATGCATTGGCACGATGCTCTGAAAGAGTCTGAGGTAGGTGTGTGTGTGTGTGTGTGTGTGTGTGTGTGTGTGTGTGTGTGTGTGTGTGTGTGTGTGTGTGTGTGTGTGTGTGTGTGTGTGTGTGTGTGTGTGTGTGTGTGTGTGTGTGTGTGTGTGGTGTGTGTGTGTGTGTGTGTGTGTGTGTCAATGTCTGGCATCAAACCCCATGCATATTAGAATCTTTGAAATCAATACAACAATTACTACTTTCTGGGTGTGAAATAATAAATGTGGCCAAAAGGACCTTGGAGTGAAAACTTCAATTGTGTTTATTCGTATGTTCGGGTTACTGTAAGACATGGTCAAACTGCACTTTCAGCAAATAGACAATTCACTTATACTGTGTGAAGGTAAATTTAGCAACCAATTACTTTTGATATAGCTTTTTATTTCTCCTTGTCCTGGTTCCTAAATCCTTCCTCGTCACATGCAGTTATTACCTTGAACAGAAATGGCACTGCACCACGAATAAATTGCTGAACTAATAGCTTTTGTCTAAGTTCAAGAGTTTACTCAGGGCATTGTGCCCTCAAAGTTTCCACCAAGATTACTTTGGGTGTGTGTGTGTGTGTGTGTGTGTGTGTGCGTGCGTGCGTGCGTGCGTGCGTGCGTGTGTGTGTGTGTGTGGTGCGTGCGTGCGTGCGTGTGTGTGTGTGTGTGTGTGCGTGCGTGTGTGAGCTGTGAGGTAAACCCTACGTTATGGGAACAAAACGTCGCCACAAAGATGCTATACATCCATGCCCTTGTGGGGACTATTTTTTTTCTTTTCTTTTTTGGTCCCACTGAAGAAAACAGCTTATAAATCATACTAAGTGGTGTTTTTTGAAAATGTAAAAAATACAAAAAAAAAGTTCTGTAATGGGTAGGTGTAGGATTAGGGGATAGAAAATACAGTTTGTACAGTATAAAAATCATGATGTCTATGGAATGTCACCTTAAAACACGAAACGTGTGTGTGTGTGTGTGTGTGTGTGTGCGTGCGTGCGTGCGTGTGTGTGTGTGTGTGTGTGTGTGTGTGTGGTTTGTTTGTCTTTGCAGATTTTATTGATTAGATGCTTGAAATTACGTTTATCTTCTTTTTTTTTTTTTTGCTCCCAAGTGGCACCTATTACAGCACACTTGATCTCTTAATAGCTGTGGTTATTAAAGCAATTATCTTTAACAAGCCTCTTTAGATTTGCATCTAAACACAACAGAGAGCCACTCTACACTTTTTTCCGCATTTTGTTTAATCAAGTCTTTTAATAAGGCAGAACTGTATTTTCTGATGAGCACCTCATTATAGTACACTGTAAAACCTGATGAGTTAGTTCAACTCAAACCATTTGAGGAAACCGATTGCCTTAAATCATTTAAGTTTATTAACTCAAACAATTTAAGCATAAAAAAATATTTGATTTGTGTAACTCAATAACTTATTGTTAAGATAACTAACATAACGTAAATAAAGTTAATAGTACTAATTCCATTCAGTTACTATAACTTAAAACTATGAAGTACACTGTAAACCCAAATAAGTTGGCAGAACTCAAAACACTTTTAATAGTATAAACTCAGTTAGCTTTAAAAAGCTAATCTACTGACGTAGTAGATGTTAACATATTACAATCAGTATGTTATACAGAAGCACTTGCTGAATGAGCACAACAATATAAAGGAATTATTTGCTCTCAGATCAAGGTGCATGCACCACTTGTCACCATGATGGTAACTATCCTAAAGCCAACATTAACAGAAATTCTTCTAAATTAGCATAACAAAACATTAATCACTACTAAATCTCACACTTAACATTAATCTTACACAAAAAAAACATTATATTACACTTAATTTTAGCATTTACACTCCCTTTCGAGTGCCATCGGCAAAGCATGCTGGGACATAGATATCCCAGCCGTTTCAGTTAAACTTAAGTTCGTCTAAATTAAAATAAATAATTTCATAAAACTCAAAACAATGAAACAGTTCAGTTTACTTAAAATATATCAGCTCTGTGAACTTGAAAGAAAAAGAAAGTGCTAAATACTCAAAAAAAATAATTTGACTGAACTAATTAGTTGAATTTAAGTTTGTCCTACTCAAACCAATTAATTATTTTGACCGTTAGGGTTTACAGTGTAGTTGTGCAGTTCTCAGCATTATGACAATACTTGTGGTCTGCTTCAAAAACATGAAAATTATAATAACATGGTTAGTTATTTTCAGACAAAGTTCTGTGCAAGCTCATCTTGTGTTTTCAACAACATGACATCATGACTTTTGCGTAAACATACACGCCACTTTCAAGTCAAGTGGCGTGTTATTTATACGCATTTTGAGCTATCCGCGTGTACGCGTGTATATCTACGCCGTTATGTCCGAGTGATTCCGCGTGTATGTACACGCCGTTAAAAATACGACCGAAATAAAGCCAAATTTTGATATACATCTTGGTTAGCGATATATTTTTCTTACTAGGATGGTAGGGAAAGACTCATAAATGGTATTAACCAGTGACGGGTAGGTTTAGGGACGGGGTTGGGGTAGGTCATATATTTATATATACAGTAATGTAACGTTAAGTCAACGGCGTTCATAAACACGCTGAAAAGCAATTATGCGTGTTGATAGCACGCCAAAAATGGAAATACGAATTGGCGTGTCATACATACGCAGTTTCATGAGATCAGTCTGGTTTTCAAGCTCAAAGTGGCACAGAGACTGACATTTCTCTGAACTGTTGTTTTTGGAGTCAGTCAGCATATATGATAGGCTACGGTTCTTGTGTGTATTACGGGAATAACATTCCTCATTATTAGTGACCATATCTGACACAAGGACCCAGTTGTTTAAAGAGTTTAATCTGCATCAGAAATAGGCTATCTATAGATTTGGAAATCCCGTGTTTTGCTATCCAGGATCAGGTAAATGCTGGATTGGATCACCCTAAACCAGAAAACACACTTTTCAGATTACCAAATCTGCAATACCAGTGCTACAAATGGGGTTACATTTCACAATGGCTGCTATGCAAAGAACAACAGTTCCATTGAGTCACAGTATATATGAGTCAGCGTCACTCTACGTGTTTTATTTGAAGAGAAAGAAAACTTACGTTTTGAGAGTGAATGCAAAGTTCCTCCGGGAACCATTTGCGAGAGAACGCCAAAGCATTAAAATTCATTTCTCCTCCCATCTCATATTTCCCCTCATCATTATGTCTCTTCAGAGTTTTCGTGGACCCTCATGTGATCCACAACAAAAATGCAACTAGAAACGTCTTTCGACTGGTTCATCTCTAGTGATTGTGCAAATAGTTTATATAAAGTGATTTAAAAAAAAAAAAACACATCAAAAGGAATCCCAATTTTACTTAAAAAAGAAAAATACAAATTGACAGTTTGATCCAGATCAAAATCAAGAGTGGATTTTGGGATCTAATCCGATTTCAGAATCCTTTTTTTCTTGAAGATTTGATCCAATCCGATCAGTTTACTTTTGAACAACTGGGCCACGAATTAGCCACATTTTAATCACTCGTACAAATTCGTACGAATTGGTCGTGAGATAGCGTTGGCTGTGCACATAAAATAAGATAAGGATAATCTCACCAAAAATATAAAGTTACATGTTTGTGTGCCTCCAAACATCCATCCACACTAAAAATCTGGCATTCGAAAACTAATATAGGCTACACTTCAAAATAAACATAAAAACAATTTTTTTCATTAAACTCTTCATTCAAACTGTTATGTTCAATTTATTATTTATTATAACATAATCATTTTGCATTTCACTAGTGGTCTCACACTTTTAGACCCCAGCTTTCAATTTCTTCAAACTTTGAAATGAGATTAGTGGTATTACTTTAATAAAATAAAGTGTTTTATTCGAAATGAAAATTTCACCTTTTTGACGGACTCCTGAAGTTGATGAGGATATTTGAATTTCATAGAAAATTTCGGTAACACTTTACAATAAGGTTTCATTGTAGATTTATAGACATAAACACATGTATACATTACATTAGTTCGTTTTTAAATGTAGGCCTACGTACTTTTTGAGTGCATGTAAAAATAAAATCATACGTATATTATTTCTGATGCTATAAATAGGTTCTTGTGAAATGAGTCAACGCTCCTCAATCTGACCCGGAATCCCACAGCAGTCGCTCAGTGCAGTGGAGGTGAAGGGCATCATGTCCAGGGAAATCTCCATCTCTCCCTCCTGCAGCTCGAGCGCAGGCAGCAACACGTTCCTTTGGGTACGAGACAAATCGGACGCGACCGAGACCTTGTCGAAAGGTAAGTCCATGTGCTCCCCATGACCGGGGACCAGACCCAGGGCTGTGGGGTCACCCTGCGCGTCATTGTGGAGCTGAGTGGTGTCGTGATGGTAGGACACCAGCTCGTTGGTGAAGTTCACCGTCTCCACCGCAGAGGACGCGCAGATTCGGTTGCAACCCAGAATAGTGGTAAAGGCTTTGCGGAAATCCGCGTTGAACGCGTAGATGACCGGGTTGAGCGATGAGTTGGCCCATCCGAACCACACGAAGATGTTGAAAGTGGTGCTGCTCACGCACAGAGAATCTCCAAGAGTGTCCAGGTCACAGAAGGGCACGATGCAGTTGAGGACGAAAAAGGGAAGCCAGCAGAACACAAACACCCCCATGATGATGGAAAGTGTTTTTAACACCTTAGTTTCTTTCTTGAAAGTGCTTTTCAGCGACTGTTCGCTCGCGCAGTCGTGGTTGTTCTGCATGTGTCCGGCTGCCCTTTCCAACGTGGAGATCCTTCTGATCTGCGTTTGTGCGATCCGATAAATCCGTGTATATGTTCCTATCATAATTACAACGGGGATGTAGAAGCTTATAAGTGAAGATGCAATGGCATACGTCCTGTTTAGAGTCGCAGTGCAGTCCTCCGAGTGTATGGTGAGATTTAAAGACGCGTTATGATCCACAGCCCTGTGCCAGTTCAGTCTGACAGGGATGAAAGAGATCAGGACAGAAAGTGTCCACGCCATGCCGATCATCACAAACGCCACCCTTTGGGTCATTTTACGCTCGTAACGGAAGGGGCTCGATATCGCCCAGTATCTGTCCAAACTGATGATGCACAGGTTGAGTATAGACGCCGTTGAGCACATGATATCAAAAGCTATCCAAGTGTCGCAGAAGCTCCCGAAGAGCCAGCAGCCGGCCACCTCAGAGACAGCCTTCCAGGGCATGACCAGAACAGCCACGAAGAGATCCGAAACTGCCAGGGATATGACGAAAAAATTAGTGACTTTGGACCTGAGGTGTCTGAATTTGACGACGGCGACGCACACGAGCGTGTTCCCCAGCAGTGTGGAGAGGATGAGCGCGCAGAGAGCGCAGCCCGTGAGCGCGCGGACTCCGACACCGGAGCTGTCCCTTTCAGCACCATCGCTCTCCATGGGGCTCTCTCTGGACACAGATCAAATAGGTCATCTTCAAGTGGCTCCTCGCGTCAACAGTTTCTCTGTTTCTCACTGAAGCTCTTTTCCAAAAGCTCTCGATATCTTCGTTCTGCAAATTGGCACCGCGTGAATTCCTTCTGATTAGTGCGTAAGAGGGAACAATGCTCTCTCGCTGCTGAAAGAAATATTGAGTTTGATGCTGTATGCAGTTTCACAGAGAGAGAGGAGAGAGGGGGGGGGGGTCGGTTCAGCAAGATACGACATATCTGAGTACGCTCACTGACTTGGAGATTAATAAGATAGAATCATATCTCACACACACATTCATATCTCAAAATGGCAACATTGGCTCTGTCTTTACGCTGAAAAAACGTTTGTAAATGTAACTCAGTGAAAATTGAATTTTGAATTGAAATGAATTTTCAGTGAATTTAGAATCTATCTGTCTATGCATTTCTCAAATCACAACTCAAACTTGTTCAACCTCCACACCATCTAGTCACGTGTGCACATCATAAAAGCAATATCTTGCCCTTTAAAACATCTATATAGGCATTGCACAAGTCATTAAATGTCAAATATGTTGTCATAATGCTTCAAAGTATATTTTCTATACATTTCTATTACTTTTTTTGTAAATGTTTTCTGAATTGATAAATTGTGGAGGAGAATTTTGAAATTCTCTAATGAAGGGAAATGTAAAGGGCGAGATCAACCAATGATCAAAAAGTTTTCCTAAAGAGTTCTCATCTTCATTTGGCAAGCTTATAGACAGAGATACGATTCATACAAGCTTATAGACACAATTCATAAATTCATGGCACATTTACAAAAAGTCTAATAGAAATGTGTAGAAAATATGCTTGACAGTTTATGACAACTATTAACCATTTTGCATGTAATGACTTATATGATTAACTAATGACTAGATGTTTTGAGGGGTGAGACTATTGCACAGAGAACTACACTCTAAAAATGCTGGGTTGTTTTAACCCAATTTTGGGTCAAATATGGACAAACCCAAATGTTGGATTAAAAAATGCTAATGATAAATGTAACCCAACAGCTGGGTTTGTCCATATTTGACCCAAAATTGGGTTAAAACAACCCAGCATTTTTGAGCAACATGGCATTAGCAATGTGGGAAACCACAGACAATTGTACATAATCATTTGCATGAATGTACCAAAGCAATTGCAACTTGTTCAAAAGAATGAGAAACTGCTTTTATGATGTGCACAAGTGACTATGGTAATGACTTTATTACTTTAGCATAGCAGTAATGACTTTATAAACGTCTTTACTTACAACATTGATAATATCAGAGAGAAAATTATAACTATGCAACCGTCTACTACAGTATCGCATCAGGCAGTGCATTGTCTCCTTGAGGAAAAGTTTTATTCATTCATTGCTATAGGAGAGGAATCATTTTCCAAACTCGTTAAATCATCTAAATCAACATCATATAGGTTAGACCATATACCGACTAAACTACTGAAAGAGATGCTTCCAGAGGTCATAGATCCTCTTCTCAATATTATTAATTCATCTTTGTCATTAGGATATGTACTAAAAACCTTTAAGCTGGCTATGATTAAACCGCTTGTTAAAAAAACGCAACTTGATCCTACAGAATTAGTCAATTACAGGCCGATCTCGAATCTGCCTTTTCTGTCAAAGATACTAGAAAAAGCAGTATCCTCATGTTCCTTTCTAGAAAGAAATGATATCTGTGAGGATTTTCAGTCAGGATTTAGACCGTACCATAGTACTGAGACTGCTCTCATTAGTCAAAAATGATTTGCTCTTATCATTCGATCGTGGTTTTATCTCTTTATTAGTGCTACTCGATCTTAGTGCTGCGTTAGGAACCTTGATGTGCTCTTTGATACCAATCTTTCATTTGAAAGTCACGTGTCTAGTATCTGTAAAACCGCATTTTTCCATCTTAAAAATATATCTAAATTCTCAATGACAAATGCAGAACAATTAGTTAATGCGTTCATGACCTCAACGCTAGATTATTGTAATGCTTTATGGGTGGTTGCCCTGCACGCTTAATAAACAAACTACAGCTGGTTCAAAACGCAACCGCTAGAGTTACCAGAACAATATTAGCCCGGTTCTGTCAAAACTGCATTGGCTCCCTATTAAACATCGTATACATTTTAAAATATTGCTGATTACTTACAAAGCACTAAATGGTTTAGCTCCGCAGTACTTGAGCGAGCTCTTAACGCATTAAAGCCTCTTGATAATAGCTAGAATATCAAAATCGACTGCTGGCGGTAGATCCTTTTCCTATTTAGTACCTAAACTTTGGAACAGTCTTCGGGAAGCAGACACACTGTCAGTTTAAATCTAGATTAAAAACACATCTCTTCAACCTGGCATACACATAGAACACTATACATTCTTATTATTCAAATCAGTTAAATGATTATTAGGCTGCATAATAGGTTAGCCGGAACAGGGAACACTTCCTATAAACCCTGATGTACTCGCGTCATCATTTAAGAATGGCATCTACGTTAATTTTAGTCTTTCTGTTTATTCCAAGCCGGACCCGGGCCGTATCCAGATCAGATGGAGGACCTGTGCCTACGACCACAACGCATCCCTGAAGTGTCAGCAGAGATTGTGTCAACTAGACTCTCCCTGTGAAGGCCTCATCGACACGACTGATCCTCAACAAACTCGTCTCCATACGTGCGTGATGACTTCGATCTTCAATCAGATGAACTGTTAATATAATTTTCCGAATCCAATGTCGATTGAGATATAGAGCTTAAACATAAAAACCAAAAATATTAAGACTATATTACTAAATGTATAAAAAAATATTATATGAATGTAGTTTAACAACGTAAAACCACAACTAAAGTGTAGCCACACGTGTGGTCATGTTTCATTACAAATCTGAGGATGATATCTCTAAAGTTATCCATGCTGTGAAGACTTCAGCAAGAGTACGTCAGGGGAGTTTTTTTTAGAAAAAGCTGATAAGATGCTTATCAAATATTTGATTGCTTTGTAAACACCTTTTTACAGTCTTTGACTAATGTCTGGCGAGGAGAGCTGGTCATTCATGCTCTATTGTTGTCAATCGACGAACCTTTCACATATCTGCCGAAGACTTAATCTTCATTATTCTTTTATCCTTATTCTTTTGTTTGAATTCAGCAATTAGCCTTTATTCTGGCATTATGGCTTGGCCATCAGTATTCCACATGTGCAATGTACATAGGCTACTGTTTAAATTTATATATGCCATACCAGACAGCAACATAGTGTCGGCCCAGATCCGGGCCACATCTGATACACGCGTACGTACGTGTTGCATGTCTTGGTTGTCATCAAAATAGATTATATCTAAAAAAAATATTAACTGAGTGCACTGTTATATTGACAACACAACTAAGCATTTTTACTATCTTGTTTGTGAACAATGACTCAAGGATGTGTCATTCTGATGGCACTGATATGTTCATTGACATAAATACTGTAAGGATTTTGAGTTAATTGCATGGCTTTTGCAGACCATTGTGTGGTGCTGTTTGTACGATTTTCTTTTGAAGAATATGCCCTTACTGGTTTGCAAATATTAAGAAAGATTCAAGAAATGTACCAAAGTAACTGAGAAAAACTGTAAATGTTTTAAAATTGGACTTGCATAATAAAAAAAATTTAAAAAAACTATTAAAATATTTGTTAGCCAAAACAATTGTTTGATACTTATGTATTTTAGATTTTGCAGTTGTGCCTTTTCATGATTTATTTTGTGTTTCACATTGGACAGAAAATCTCTGAGAAAATATGTCAATTATTCCATGTCTTCCCTAAATGTTTTTTTGAATGAAAATTTACTGTTGACAGTTGTGTGCAATCTAAAGTTGTGAAGCAAAATTTTAATGTGGAATCAATAAATAAATATAAAGCTGTGCAATCACTATTTATCTGTGTGTGTATGTGTATTGTGTCTGACTGTAGAGTTATATTTTGTGAAGCCTGCGTCATGTGTGTTATTGAATGTCCAGCAGGGAGCGCGTGGGGTCTCCTGTTAGTACATCATCAAATGACGTCACTGGAATTTCAAGATGGCTTCGGATCAAGATACGAACATATACCGGTCAGAGTCAGGAAAGCTTCAATGTTTTAACGGGCATGTCTATTAACTCACGCTATTTGCATCCTATTAAATACTTATATCGGAGGACCGTTTGAAAAGGTGTCATGCGGAAAAAAGTGCGGAGTCCAACACTGAACTACAGCGCTTCGGCTGTCAATCCACAAGAAGATTTTGAATGAGATGGAAAAGACTGAGGATGGACATGTACAGATATATTTCCTTTATATGAGAGCAAACCGAGATACAAATATCCCTCATTGGGTGGTTTAAAAAGGGGTCTACAGTAGAGGTCATTCGTGCTGCCATCAGAAATTGGGCTGCGGCCGATGGGGTATGTACAGCTCTCTTCTTTATTGTGCGTTTTGACAGTAATGCAGTATTGGCTTCGTCTTAAAACATTACGGAGACCGCATTTAAGGGCTTCGGAATTGAGTTTTTATCCAGACGCGCATGACATGCCGCAAAAATATTGAACCAAAACTTGATTCTGATGCTCAGGTAGGCTGCTGAATCGAATGCTCGAATCATAAGTATGCTGAATCGTATGCACGGATGGAATGTTCTATCATGTCCCAAAATATTTTCGAGCATTCTAAACGTGATTATGATGGTCAACAAAGCTGAATTCATACATTCCTAACTGTTACAAAATGCAAAACAAAACAAAAATACGTCTGAATCAGGAATTATGACGCAACAAAACACTGAATCGAACATTCCAAACTTGATTCTAATGCTCCGATATGGAATGCTCGAACCAAACGTTACAAATGCTGAATAGAATATTTCCAACATTCAAGTTCAACAGTGCCCAAAAATACTGAAAAACATGCTTGATATTAATGTTTTGTCATGACCTAAAATACTGAATCATACTTTCTAAACGTGATAATGTTGTTAAACAAACTGAATCAAATGTTCAAATCAAACATTTTGAAATGTTATGTTGTTAAAAAATGATGTTATGATGTCTGAAATACTGAATATTCCAGAGATTATGAAGTTTGATTACACAGTATAAGCCCTGAAATCGTGAAACAAAAGTTCCAATAGTTCCAACAGGGTATCAGATGTTCAAAATGCATCTTTAGTGTCTAAAATACTGAGTCACACATTCCAAACTATCCATGATGCCCAAAAACACTGAATAAAACGTTCCAAACATGCCCATCACATCCTAAAATGCTGTCTGCTAGGTAGAGCGCTTGAAATATTGTTTTACTGTTTATATTATGAAAGCACCAATTCAAATTGGTTTTATTTTAGGTTATCCACCCAGTGGGGTCCAGAAGTGCAGTGTCATCTCCGAGCATAGTGGGCATTCTGTAGATTCACCTGTGAAGCTGATGGTTGAGGCGTCTTCCTCTGGAGGCGCGGCTGCTGATGAAGGCAGACCACCTCCCCGCATCTCAGATGTTACAGACAGGCAGGAGAACATAATGCAAGGCATGTTCTCTCATACTGGTACGTCGCAGAGAGAGAAAGGCCAATCGCAGAGAAGCCAGGACCATGAGGTGCCAGAGTCATGTGATAAAGTACTCCAACAGACCAGTAACCAGTCATGTGGCACTAAGCTCCCAAATGGACATGCAAACCACAATGAACATGAAGTGACTGAATGTGACTTTCCAAATTCATCTCATCCTGCAAAAAGCTGCTTGAATTCTAAAGATGACCAAATGATGGCAAACGGGGAACTGTCGGCAGACTCCAATGCCGTGTCTTCTACGTCTCCGATAAACCAGTTACTCTCTGAAGTAACTCTTCCACCTCAAGATGAGGATGGATCGACCGACCGCTGTTCAAATGCCCAGGATTCAGTGTTCAAGGCAACACATGGTGATGAAGCAGAGCTGTGCTCGTCAACTCCAAAACACTCTCTCAGGACGTTTTCTTCTATCTCTTTCTTCAACGCTGACTCTGCTCCTCTCAGTCCAGATGATGACGAGACCTTTTCCGCATCAGATAGACCTGATGACTTAAGGTTCATGGACGTGAGTCTGAATTCCAGGAACACTTATGAAATCAGCCGACGTCAGAGCGCCCCAGACAACATCCCTGGTGTGTTGAGTGTTGCTGCCGCAGATCTGACTCTGAGCCAGAGGAAACAAGGCATCTCAGAGGTGTTTAGCAGGTATTGCTCCACAATTTTGCTTTAGCTAAGATACCTTTTAGAAAATAGCTAAATATGAGAACCGAAAATCAGAGATGCTTATCAGAACGATAATTAGATTGTTTTAAATATGATTTATTAGTTAATTGTAAAAAAAGACAAAAAAATCTAGACGTATGTTTATATTCATGTCATTGTATATGATTTTGACATTTTTATATTATTATATTTTACATAAAGTTGACACTCAATACATGTAATCAAGTATAAAAAACATTTTCCTTACACCTTCAATATATGTTTAAGCTTATTAATATATATATAAAATATGAAAAAATATAGATTTATTTTTTCAAGGTAAAAAGCATTTTCTATTTTCTACATATATCATTAATTATTATTTCTAAATGTCACATTGACATTTTACAACCTGAACTAATCTTACCTTTTCAAAGGTCAAATTATCTGATATTTTAAGAGACTTGTTGACATTTTTACAGTCATGAGGATCTACAGGGGTCCTCTCAATGATTTAATTTCCTATTCTGCACGTTGATTGTATTATTAATAATAATTTCAAATATTACTAATTTAGCAGTGATTTATTTTTATTTTGCAGAATGAGTTTGTAAAACTGGATTGTTCATTTAAAGGTATATTTTACCCAAAAATGAAAATCATGTCATTCCAATTCTGTATTATTTTCTTGATTCCATTTTCAAAAGGAAATGTTTATAAGCTGTTGTTTTCCACTAAACAAAAAAATGGATGGTGTGGGTATATTCCCAAAAATCACCATAGAAGTACTAGTCTTTTTCCTCCACTGCATGAAAAAGTGCAGCTAGGACTTTCTCTTCAAGAAATGAATGCCTTTGTTCAACACATAACAGGTTTGGACAAGGATTCTATCTTTTTCCAGTCACTGAGTTGACTGGAAGCTTATACTGTGAATTTCCTCATATCTTACGTTGGTTTTTATAGCCGTCTTAGATCTGATCTCTGTCTTAACAGCTTTGCTTTTGGCAACGCCTGCAAAAAACAGGAACGTTTTTTTCAATGTCATGTTTCGTGTTTGCATAATTCTTCATGAATAAGCTTGAGCTTTATCTCAGTTCACAGGCTGTGGTGGCATTCCTCTCAAGTCACGTGCCACACAGTCAGTGACTTACTATCAGGGTTATCTTCATGCTGTGAAGCCAAAAAGCACATCCACAACTGGCTTGGCACTTGCACTATTGTCTTCGGGTTTTGACAGATGCTCTGTGATGATGTCTTTGGCAGAAATCTGTTCTCCAGAAAGCAGAGGGAGGCTCAGAGTGCACCAGGATGGAAACTCTTTGGAAAGGTCCCGCTGAGAGAAAGTCCCCCAAAGCCTCCAGAACCATACAGCAGGTCTGTTTACACCTCATTCATGTTGAGAGTAGCATGAGACCGAATGTAATAAAACCTTTTACAGATCTTTTAAATGGCTGTATATTATTGTTAGTGTACATGAAATCAAAATGTATCCACTTAATACATTTCCCTTGTCTTAATGTGCACATTTTTTTATCAGTGCATATTATTCTAAAGAAAAAAATCACAATCTTTCATCAAAATTTAATAGCTTTCACCTCCAATGATTTTTGATGATCGAACTAAATTACTTAAGTTGGATAAGTAATTTTGTGTAATTTTGAAATTATATATATATATAGTGTGTTATTTTATATCGCATTTAAAGTTAATATATTTTAAATGAGTAAAATACAACTTCAGCATTACAGAATTTTATATATACAATGAAGTTGTATTTTACTTATTTAAAATGTTAACTTTAAATGTAATATAAAATAACACACTACAGTAGTTAATATTATAATCTAGTACATTACTAGTATGTTAGTCAACACTTATCAAGCACAACAAAAGATTATCAAAACTTAATGATTTAAAATGTATTTTAAAGTAAAACTTTTAATTTGACAAATGCACTTTTTGAAAGTGTACTTATGTGTTCAGAAACGTATTAATGAAAGTAGTACACTTAAGTGTCTTTATTTGATCAATATTATATTATTTGTAAGTACAGTTTTTAAAATATAATTTTAAGATGAAGTGCACATTCAATGCAGTAAGCACACTTCTTTTTCACAAGGGATGCCATACATTATTTCCTTTAAAATATTTTTCACATATAATGGAAGACTTTTATAAGAGCATGACCCAAAAACAGTTACACATTCATTTGTGAGGAAGTGAAACATTACATCGGTTTAAGTCACAGTGTACAAATATTAGTCCTTGTTATATTACTGAAACACCAAGAGACACCCATGATTCAAATCAAACTGCATACTGAACAAAACATCTGTTGCAACTTTAACACCTTCTGAACAAACGTGACCTTAGTGGAAAGAAGTCTATCAGAAGTGTATCTTTTTCTCACTTTTTTTTTGGTCTCCAAAACTCTGTTAGGTGACATTGTGAGAATTTTCCTCACACCTAAACGAACAAATCACAATATGTTACGTCTCTGTGACGGATGTAGTTTTACTGAGGCCCTGTCCCAAATGGCACACTCGGGACTTGTGGACTTCCTCAGAGTCCACACTTCGGTGACGTCATGTAGTGCAGACCTATAGGGCCCTTAGCGCGAGTCCGCGAGGGCGCATTGAGAGGTGTTTTTGGGACAGACTCGATCGTCACGCCGGAAACAGGAAGACAGTCTGGTTGATGTTATGGACAGGAGCTGCAGGTTCGGGGAAATATGTTGACTATTGTTTGTTGTTTACATATGACTCAGTAAAGCCCTGATATTCTGTTCTATTTATTTAATGAATCATAATATTATATTATATTATTATATTATTCAGCTCGCTATTATTAGCCTATGTTTGAGACATCAACCACTGGTTGATGATCATAATGTTTGTATAAACTTGTCGTAAAAACCGTAATGATAATTACACTTAAAGCTACACTGTGTGATGTTTACCCCCATCTAGCGGTGAAAAGGTATATGACCATCCAGTGAATATTAGTTTCTGTTCCTCTCAATTCCGATTTCGTTTTAACTCCTACGGTGGCCAATGTAGTCCAAGATTAAACTTGGCTTCCAGTTCGACCTCCTCCACATTCGACACGGTGCCATCGAGTGTTAAAACGCGAAAGGCGAAGCTTGAATTAACGGCCTATGTCCCTCTTTGGCTAATGTACTTTCAAGATGGAGGGGGAACATGGCGACCGACATTAGAACCCCTTACCGTATGTATTTTGAATGGCATATTATACACTCACAAGAATACTTTATTACTTGAACGAAGTAAATATACATTAATGAGCACATATATTTTTGAAAGAACTAAGTGTTTTTAGCTAAGAATAAACTAAAAAGGTTACACAGTGTAGCTGTAAATATTTTCTTCTCAGCCATGTTAACAATTTTCCGTGAGCGAAATCTCCTCCCATCTGTTGTCTGATTGGCCATTCGCAAGGATTCCTGGGTAGTTAAAGTGCGTGGAGGTTCATCTATGCGGGCTTCGCGGAAGACCGCGTCAAGGGTACAAAGGGGGCGCTGCTGAGCACACTTCAGTGCGTTAAAATGCTAAATGGGACGGCCTACTGACTCGTAGACTCGGCGAGGAGACCGAAAGTCCGCATGAAGTGCACCGTTTGGGACAGGGCCTGAGAGTCAGATCATTCCGTTGTCAGTGGGACAAAAGAAAATAGTTTTTTGAGAAGAGCAATTTAATAATGATAAGGAATACAATGTATGGCTGGTAAATTGTCCCAGTTAACTCGACTTTGTGCGGAAAAAAGTTAATTTTGATCCCTGGAAGAAGGTGTTTTAAACAAGCATTTAAGCTTGTTTCACATGAAGCCTTTGCTAAATTGGACAGAGTTCTGCTTTTGGTGCTGTTCTACAGGAAGGCTGAAGACGGCTCTGCCAGCCATGCATGTCTAACCAGAAACTATTACATTCTTCTCACCAGACCTCTTTGTACAGGTTTCACTTCTGTTGTTTAGGCCAACAGTACAAGCTTTGCTACCTCTAAGTTCTCTAAAAGTCGATGTGCCCTAGCCTGATCATATGATTGGGTGGAAGGGAGAGTAGGACCTGTTCTGCAGCTGTGAACCCAGCTGGGTTGAATCAGCTCATTCAGGATATTAGTGTCTGTGTTTTTAGAAGAGGGACTGTGAAGGTCATAAAGAGGTCCGCTCATGTTTTACATCCAAAATGTGTATGTTGTGTTTTTATTTAATGCACTGCCTCGCACTATCTCTGCCCTGCTTATCTTCAGTCACACACACGTGGTTCTCTACATGTTCTGTTAGATTACTAACAGCCAAACTCCTTCTGTTTATTGAGTTAAACTACACACAAACAAAAGGAAAACTGGATCCAGTCAGAATAAAGGCTATCCGGGAAGCAGAAGATCTTGCTGTCATGACTTATTGTGCTCTGCCAAAACATGTCAGCATAAACTCCAAAAGCACTTTTACCTCTTTAAACCGAACCCAGTCCAGTCAGCACAGTTTTGAAGCAAGGGCCAGCATTTCTCTGTTCTCAGGATCTGGTTTATGTGACTGTATTTCTGTCATTTTGCTCTCTCTCTTTAGGAAGGTAACCCAGGGAATCTCACATCTGTATCTACACCCAATCTCTTAAGTTCAGGGGTATGATGTTTGGTTTCTAAATGAGCTCTCCTTCATTCTCACCGTCTCTTCTGTTCTCTGAGCCGTACACCTTCACTTATCATCGGTCATTTTAACCACACTCACGTCACGTGACCCGTCTGCTTGACTTGTACTAAAGACTTGCTGTTCATGTCGAAAAAACGAAATCATTTACTGACCCTCATGTCATTCCAAACCTGTATGATTTTTCTTCTTTCTTTCGCACACAAAAGAAGATATTTGGAAGAACGTTCACGCTGCTCTTTTTGCATACAGTAAAATCATACAGAGATCATCAACCTCTTGTCAAGGACAAAGAAAGAGTAGTCATAAGACTTGTGAAGTTGTAAAATAGCTTTGTGTAATGTACTGACCATGCTCTCAAATTTCATTTGCATATTCAAAATTGGTGCGTTTTGATTTGTCTCGAGATGTTTAATCTGGCACGCCACATCTCAACACAACACAATGTGTCTTGCTCTTAATGGGAACCAGTATCCTTTCTTTGTGAAATGTGATAAAAATAGAGGATTTGTTTTATTTGAGAATATCAATACAGATATATTTCCAACGCGAAGGTTTAATGATAATTAAATACAGGAAAGCAAAACAGGCAGCAACACACACTAAATACAACGGAGATCGGACAAAGACTGACTGAACTGACAGAACTGAAATACAAACACAGACGACACTGATTAACAGAACACGGGTGATACAGATGATGATGATGATTAACAGACAGGTGATAAGATGATGATGTATGATTACAGAACAAGTGTACAGACTTAAATGACAGAAGAACGATGATGTGGCAAGTCCAAATGAAAACAAATAAAACCAAACACCACTGTGACGACAGTATCATGTGGAAAACATTTGAATACTTTTAAATATAGATTATTGTATGGAGAAGAGTAGTGTGAAAACTTACGAGTGATCCAACGATGACGTTTGGGTGAATTATTGTTACAGCTAACATGAACTAACTAAGAAAAATAATTTTACAGCACTAATTCTACATTTACCGGATGTATTTTTAACATTTTAAATTATAATAAATAATGTATTATGAACAAACATTAATAAATGCTATAACATGTGTTTATTGTTAGTTCATGATGCCTAACTCGCAAACAGAAATGTATGAATGTTAGAAGAATGCCAAAATAAATAATCTTTTTGTAGAGTAAATATTTTTAATGTTTCTTTTTTTTTAAAGTAAAAACAAAGAACAAAAAAATTGATATCTTTTTTCTGGGAGACAAAATAATCTTTTTGAATATACATTTTTGAAAATTAAAATTTTCCTGATTTAAATATTTACTATTAAAATCTTTACTGTTGATCCCTGAGTCTGAATATTAGGGATGTACGATATATCGGCCACCATGTCAGTATCGGCCAATATTTGTCCATTTTTAATGTTATCGTTATCGGCTCGATAAGAAAATTTGGCCGATATATTAAAGCCAATAAATAATGGATTATTTCCTTCAGTTTCAACCCTTTCAATATGATGGATTTGAATTACTGGAAATATGATTGGAATCAAAAGGAAAGTAGTGTGAAATGTGTAGCACAAGTCTGTCATATAGGCTACATAAAACTATAATGAAAAGACAACATTATAATTGTGTGCTTCAGACATGGATTTTAATGGTGACATTTTTTTTGTTGTTGTAATCAGACTCTCAAAAGATTTATCGGCCAATATATTGGTTATCGGCTTTTAAAAATAAAGGATTATCGGTATCGGGAAAATGTTCATATGAGTGCATTCCTACTGAATATGTAATTATGCAGCTCTAATTATGAAGCCTAAATGTTTTCTTCTGATATCAAGCTGTTGTACTTTGCATGATAAACACCATATTTCTTAGAAAAAGAGCCCCGTTCACAACATGCCCATTGACATCAGTAGAAGTGTCTCAGACAGACGAGAAAGAGTCTCAGTGCTGCTGTTCAGTCAATAATAATGAATGAGGGTGAACTTGTACTGTAGATGGAAGAGAAACCAGCCAAACTGACTATTCTCAGGAAAACTGTGGTTTTTACACAATTTTTGATAACATGAAACATTCTGGTGTCTTCACACTTCCTCAAATGAACAAACAGCCAACTTTCAAATGCCCGACCTTTCTCTCCATGGCCATACGCATCACACGCAGTGCTTCATGCTACGCCGGCCCCAGCCTCAGCATTGCCTTGATCTTCACACGCCTTCCATCTGCCTCCATATTCTCATGTTTAACTCTCACAAGCACATTCACACCATATCTTTCATTCAGCTCACAGTGGCCGCACACATCTGAACTTGACCTGTTGGTTTTCTCACAGGAGTACGAAGCCAAGGTGTCTAAATCCAGCCACAGTCCCTCCCAGCCCTCCCAGGGCCGACGGAAGAACCTGGAATTCGAACCATTGTCCACCACGGCGCTCATATTAGAGGACCGCCCCGCGTGAGTATCATGCACAAGACAGCTATTTCTTCCATGTTAAGATGTGTTTTTGTCCTAACCACCTGTTGACAATAAATAATAGAAATTTAAAAATCTTTTTAGCCATACCTATGTTCCCAATATAGTATATTGCAATTTTTTTAAATGGTTTGAAATAATTTTTTTATAATGCAATAGTATACATTTTGCGACATATAAACAATCACGCCGTTGAGATTTGATATATAGTGTAAATTAGTTAACGTGAGTTGTACTATGCACTATGTACAACTATTTAGAGTTGCATGCACTATATATCCAGCTTTAAAATATACCTTGCCGTTAATATAGTTTACATTTTGTTATGATATGAAGAATCAATGAGCGAGTATCATCATAAAGCTGTTAACTAACCAGGTACAGCACTTATACGTACTTACTCAAAAGATAAAAGTAATTTCTTCCGCAATAAGATGAATTTTTGTCCTAACCAGCTGTTGGCAATAAAAGATAAAAAAGTGAAAATATTTTTTTTTAGCTATACCTGTGTGTTCACAATATTACATATTAATTTTGCAAATTTGTTTTTTTATTATATTTTCCATTCATTCATCAACTGAAAACAGGATAGACTAATCAATTTAACATTCAATATCGGTACGTAAAAATGAGAATCGATTAAAATCGAGAAATCAATATTTTTTTAGCCAGCCCTAGTGGTCATGTATGTCACTGCCACGGGTAAATGATGCATACTGTAAAATGACAGGTTTGAGATTTCAATCGTATCGCCCACCCCTAAGCAGTTTAATTGAGAAGTTAAATAAAGATAGTCATAGCATAATACTTACAACACATTTTATATAGTGCATAATATATTTAGTCCCCTAGTGTGCAAGCCAAAGGAAACTAATGAGAACAAACTCCATTTGATGTTGGATAATGGAAAAAACCAAGCAACAACAGTTCTCCTCTGGCAATACACTCCAAATGTACTGTCAATAATTAAGTAGATATGTTATGACATTGATTAAGCTGTACCAACAACGGTAATATGAAGTTGTAGGAGTCTTTGTGGTCCATCCAGGTTTGAAAAGTAAAGTAGATGCTTTGTCACCTTCCCAACTTGTGGCGTTCTTTCGTTAGGCGCTCGGGATACACTGACCTGCATTACATATATCCTAGCAAACCTTGAGAGGCTCATCTTTCCCAAACAATGGGCTATAAATAAGTCTTAGCAACAGAGACTGGGTTGTATTTCACCACACAAGTCTCTTCGGTCCCCGAGTCCTTATTAAGAATAAATGACCAGCGAAATGTGAGCGTGTCAGCCAAACCATGAGATAAACCGGCGATGAGGCATTTTCCAGAAACAGAAATGTTTTTTTCTGAAACATGTCAATGGTAACAACAGGTTGCTAGACTGTGTATTTGAGACATTTAATTGTCCGTTTTGTTGTGACAACTGAAATGATTGGCTTCCTTCCTCAGGAACCTCCTGCTAAGTCGGAAGAGGAAGCCCAGCGCCACCGTCAGGAGTATGATGAAATGGTGGCAGAGGCGAGGAAGAGAGGTACTTTTGAACATTGTAAAAAAAAAAAAAAAAAAAGATTACTGGAGTATGTTTTACATAGAAATTACTATTTTTAGTCATTGTACTTCAAATGTTCATGTTTGATTCTCTTTCTATGTAATTATTTGTGAAATTTACTAGCAATTTTTGAGTGAAAATTGTTTCAAAGTAAATTTTACTTCCATTTGGGAAGTAATCATGTTAAGTTTAATCCATGTATCTGTTTATAACTGAATCTTACGAAACATGTCAAGAGCATGCCTGCATCATATTTCATGAAAAAATAAATTTAGATTGAACTTTTTTATATACATTTTGACACTGATTATGGGATTTAAATAATAAATACCTTTACCCAAATACAATAAAAGGTTTACATTTACAGAAATTAGAGTTTGACAATAATTGAAATTACAAAAAAAGATCTAAACTTAAAATAAAATGTCTGTAAGGAATACGGTAATGACTGTATCGGGGAAATGTGCTTAATTACCATAAAATAATTTTGTAAATTTTCTTTTGTAAATATGACCTAAATGTGTTTTCTAGAAATTCACCCATAAAAACAGTGTCTCACTAGTATATCATCCCCAAATGCTCCCAAAAATGAAACGTAGAAATGTGTGATTTCACTTAGTCAGGGAATGCTTTCGGTGCTCTCTGCCTTAAAGGGATAGTTCACCCAAAAATGAAAATTCTGTCAGTAATCACTCACCCTCATGTTGTTCCAACCCGTAAGACTTTCGTTCATCTTCGGAACACAAATTAAGATATTTGTGATTAAATCTGAGAGCTGGATCACTCCTCCATAGGCTTCTAAAGGATTGAAACCTGACAGCCCCGAAAAGTTATTAAAGAAATCGTTAAATTAGTCCAAATGGCTACAGTGGCTCAATCTTAAGTTTATCAAACGACGAGAATACTTTTTGCGCGCAAAAAAACCCCAAAAATAACGACTTTATTCGTCCATCTCTTCTCTTCCGTGTCATTCTCCTAAGCTGTTGACGTAGTGTAACTGCGCAGCGCTTCTGTGTTATACGTCACATGTAGGCTCACTATTGGCCGACACTGGTCATGTGTGTGATGCGTGTGACGTTCAACCAGAAGCCTTGCGCAATAACACTACGTGAAATCTCCAGGCCCAAAGAGAATACTTGAATAAAGTCGCTATTTTAGTTTGTTTTTTGCGCTCAAAAAGTATTCTCGTAGCTCGATAAACTTAAGATCTAGCCACTGTAGTCAGTTGGACTCTTTTAACGATGTCTTTAATAACTTTTCGGGGCTGTCAAGTTTCAATCCCTTAGAAGCCTATGGAGGAGTGATCCAGCTCTCAGATTTAATCAAAAATATCTTAATTTGTATTCAGAAGATGAACGAAGGTCTTATGGGGTTGGAACGACATGAGGGTGAGTAATTACTGACAGAATTTTCATTTTTGGGTGAACTATCCCTTTAATTTTACAAAGGTTCCTTCCTACGCAGTTTAGAAAAGTACAAAATTTGATTTGTGTAACATCCAGGTCTGGATAAGAATTGATAAAAGAAAACAGTAGGTATATGAAAAAGAAATTGTTTCCAGACTATAATTGCCCTATTCACTTTTCTAAAGAATTTCTAAAGTTTAGAGATCATAGAGTTATTGTCGAACACAAATGAATGAATTCAAGGCGCACATTTTATTTAGCAAAACTGTTTGACTTATAGCGATAAGCAAGTCTTCACTAACATAATTTTTACTCCATTGCCACTCAAACCATTAACAGATAAAGGAGCAAAAATCTTTTAATTCACTGTACTTTGTTGTTTGGTGATCGCGCAACGTCAAAGCACATTTACAGTATCAAACCAATGTGTCCGAGGTGAATAAATGCAGGTTATAAAGCTTTTTAGGTTCATGCTGATGCTACCACAGATTATCAAGCGCATGTTATCACTTTGTGAAAACAAATGAAAAAATATATATTTACAGATGATTTTACTGTATACCAGATATAATGCTGAAAATAATGCTGTATGAACCATTTGTTAAATATGGTCTTGAGAGGTTTGGAAAATTTGAGTCTGGAATTTTGAAATGGAAACTTTGTAGAAACCCTGAACTGAATATGATACTAATGTAACTGTTGTTCACAGAACTGAAGGAGGCTCAGAAGAAGAAAAAGCAGATGAAGGAAAGATTTAAACAGGAGGAAAGCATCGCTAACGCAATGGTGGTTTGGAACAGCGAAATCCTTCCCAACTGGGAGAGCATGTGAGACATGATCACCACCTGCAATTACCGTATATACCCGAATGTAAGACGAGGTTTTTGTCCTAAAAATAGGCTGAAAAATGGGGGGTCGTCTTATATTCGCGATATAGACAAAATCACGGGGGAAAGGGAGAAATTTCTTGCCAAGCATTTCGGTGAGCTACTTTATTTGTGTATTAAAGTAAAAAAAAAACTATTGAGAAAAGTTACAAAGCCCACTTAGAATGGCCAGTTTAAACGTTTAGCATATTTGTATAAGATTATTTCAAAAGTACCTCAGACAAACAGGTGAAGCGGGTCCGCGCGAGGAAACATCACTGTAGCGCGCGCTCTTCGTGCGTGAGTGTTTGCGTGTGCGTGTGTCTCTTTTCCCCCAAAAAATAAGTCTGGAAAATGGGGGGTCGTCTTATATTCAGAGTCGTCTTATATTCGGGTATATACGGTATAACTATGATAAACGCATAAGCTTGGTCGCTAGAACTAGAGCTGCAGCATTATATTATATTTATTAAGAAATATTAATACCTAAACATCTAATATAAAATGCACTGTTTTATTACGCTGTATTCACGGCTCTTTCTTCAGGCGTGGCCTGCGGCGTGTGAAGGATCTGTGGTGGCAAGGTCTTCCTCCCAACGTGAGGGGTAAAGTCTGGAGTCTGGCCATTGGGAATGAGCTGAACATAACCTCAGGTTTTACTTTATTTTGACTTTGTCTTTTCATGTTTCATTGAAGAGTCACTTTTGAAGATGCGGTTAAGCCCAGGATTAACTAGAACTCTTTGGCAAACAGTCTGTCTGAAGAATGTCATTATGCAGTATTCACATGAATGAATGCCAAACTGCTCAGTGCAGGTTCGCCTGAGGCCATTTTTAACCTTCTTTATGACAAAGAAATGCCTAAAGATATTTGACTGAGTTTCTTTCTGACACTCCCAAAAGAGAACGATTTCTACACTTAGGACTTTAAAGTTCTAGTTGGACTTTTCAAGTTTTAGTTAAAGCTAACATGTAGACCAGACATTTCTTCTGCTTTTTTAAAGGTTGTATGATTAAAACTATGTTCTTTTCTGTTCCTCTCAGATTTGTACGAGATCTTTCTCTCGCGGGCTAAGGAGCGCTGGAAGAGCTTCAGAGAGACAGGCAGTGAGGTGGAGTCAGATGGTACGTGTTTCGCCCCTCAGGCTGCTCACTGGAGCATTTACACACACCAAACTCTAGTACAATAAGACTAAGACAGCGAATCAGTTGAACCAATTCACTAATCGGTCTCAGTTATTCATTAGTGAATCAGTGGGCTGAATGCGTTTTAACAATCCACTGCTCATCCAGTAATCTGATGAAATTCGTTCAATGAATCTGTTGAACCTGAATGATTCATTAGTGAATTAGTCTGAATTTGAATGGGTTTTAACTAAAGCTGCAAGATTATTATTATTATTATAGAGATCACGATTCTCCCACGATTCTGAAAAGACTATATAAAATAACATGTAAATTACTAGACAAAATGTTAATTGCAGCTTTCTATTTAAAAATGTTTTATTAATTATAATGAATTTAAGAAAAACATGGCGTTATTTCCCTGTCAAATGTCGGCGCATTATTGTAGCGCGAAAGTACATTAATATAATGCGCGAGTGCGAATCTCTCTGCTCGCGCGCGGGAACTGTGCGCGCGCTCTCATATACACACTGCTCTTGTAAGAATTTTCCCTTGGCTCGCTCAGAGAATATGCCTGCACTTAAAACGTGTTCTTCAGTGCAATCGCGAATCTTTCCTCTTCGCTTAAAGAAAGCGTGTATGTGCTTTGACTGTGTCCCGTGCGCTGGCGCATGACTAATTACTCTTCTCTTCGATTTCTTTCTCTTTGCTCTTGGCATAAACGCTGTCAAAACGGCAACAACCAATCAAAAATTGCTATTCCATATGTTATGCATGTAGGTTTTTCCCCTCTTTTTTTCTGCTGTTCTGTAAAGCACTTTGGCCAGCCAGTGGCTGTTGTAAAAATGAGCTATATAAATTAAATTAAATTTGTGAATGTCATTGGTTGTTTTTGGTCATGTTAATCCTTGTCCTTGTGTTCCCATTGTCTCTTGTCTAGCTTTGTTCCCTGTTGGTGATTCTATGTTTAGTCCAAGTTTATGTTCATGTTAATTTCATATTGTCACTTCAACCCAAATCGGTTTATTGGAATAAACTACTTGGGTTCAATTCAACTCGACTTCAGTGGACTACACTACACATATTATAGACATGATTCATGGGTCTTTTTTTTAAATTATCTTTCTATATATATTTTTGTCTTAATTTTAAAATCTTGTTTTAGGTTCTTCATATGCGTATTATATAAGCTACCTTGTTATATAAAAAAAAACATTAAGAAAGGTTTTAATAAGTGAATGAAATGTTTTTCATTATCTTAGAAAAACATTAAGAGAACTTTTATATAATGGGAGAATTGAACGTTTGAATAACGTTCTTATGACCAAGCAAGAACGTCAATACAACGTTTATATAAAGGGAAAATTGAACGTTCTAACGTTATTATAACCAGGAAATAACGTTAATACAACGTTTATATAACGGGAGAATTGAACGTTCTTATAACCAAGAAATAACGTTAATACAACGTCTAAAAACTGGACGTTTTGAAATTCCCTAAAACATTCAGAAATAACGTTTTTATAACTTAATGGGAACGTTATGAAAACGTTCTTATAACCTAAAATTGTTAGCTGGGAAAGAGGAGAGATTCGCGATTGCACTAAACACGTTTTAAGTGCAGGCATATTCTCGGAGCGAGCCCAGAGAGAGAATTCTTACAAGAGAAGTGTATCTGAGAGCAGAGAGATTCACGCTCGCGCATTATATTAATGTACTTTCGCGCTACAATAATGCGCTCTCGACATTTGATAGGGAAATAACGCCATAGAAAAATGGTTTGAATGATTCAATGACTCACTCATAAAGGCTTCACTTGTTTCATTACTGGATGAATCAGCGTTTTTGAACTAATCTACATTTTTAACAGTCACTTGCCACCACCTAGTAGCGTGACAATGTTACTTTCAAAAGGCGATTTGCTCTATTTTGATCGCTACCGTAGACAGCAGTGTTTATATCTGACCTATAAACTTGTATCCCTGTACTTCTGTTATGATTTGAATTATTGTAAGCCAGAGATAATGATACTGTGTGGTTGAAAAGACAAACATGTTTCATACAGTGCATGATAACTGCTCTCTCTGGGTCAGCGGCAATGCCAACATAGATTTGAATGTTCTGGTGTGATTTTGTCAATTTTGTGATTTAAAGGTGAACTAAGTAACTTTTTTACCTTGCCGGCCGCAGCATCAGGAAGTGTCGCATGATATCAGGTCTCGCGATGTAACGAATTGCTTTACGGCAAGAAAGATCTGCTAAAATAAGCATCAAACAGAAATAACCCGGCGCAGTATACATGTGGTGTTCGAGGCGCACATACAATACAGACTGCCGACAGTTCAACAGTGCGTGCACAGCTCTTAAAGGGGCCACACCTTATTTCCACTCCTTACAGCTTTCATCATACTGAACCGGTACCGGTGTACAGGGGGAGGGGATCAGGCCCTGAGTGCCGAGACATCTCTGCGTGCGTGATATTTACGACAGTACAAGTATCCCACAGCTACTCTAGGGGACACTGTTTGACAAAAACGGAAATCCTGCATAGTGCTACTTTAATAGACACAGGCGAATTATTGTCACTTAGGAATGAGATCGCATGGGTGTTTGAATCTAGATCATTATCTTTTAACGATTAATCGTCCAGCTCTAGTTTTAACAATCCACTTTTCTATATCCAGTACTTGCAATCTGACAAAAATTTAAACGAAATCAGTGAATGAGTTGAACTATTTGATCTGCATGATTCATTAGTGAATCAATCAGAATTTGAATGTATTCTTAGCAATTTACTCAATGAATTATTCAGACCAAATTTTGAATTGATTCAACTCATTCACTATTGAAACATTCGAATTTTAAAGGTTTTTAGTCTGAATGATTCATAAGCGAATCACTCTGAATTTGAGTCCACTATGCCTATTCAGCAATCTTAAACTGGAAAGTTCTTGGAAAAGTCATGAAAATTCATTGGTCAGGAAGTGCAACAGCGGTATGTGTCTCTATGCGAGTGTCTGTCTTCCAGTTCTCCCTGGTTGCCTTTCTCCTCATTTTATAAGCGACGGTTATTTCCTTCCTGTGCTGCAAGCACAGACTCGCTAATAACGGGTAATTCATGTTTTTTTGTTTAGCACTTTGCCTTCCAGCTTGTGAACACTATAAAATGATGTTTTATTAACCTGAGAGCTTCCTTGTTTGATTTTCCATAATAAATGTGTTAATAAAGCTGGTTCTTCATACAGTTTGAACACAAACACATCCTCCCGTTCACATGTGCCCCTCGTCACATCACCCAGGCTGTTAGCCTCCAGCTGTACACTTGAGCAGATCCTCTGGGACTAACAAACACCAGATGAGGCTGTTTATCCACTGCCAGGAATATACTGGAGGAAATCACAATACAGTGATTATTGCATATACTTATGCTGATCCCTATCATTCTAAATGCTGATTTGCTGCTCAATATTTCTTATTTTTATCAATGTTAAAAGCAGTTTTGCTGCTTAATATTTTTGTGGAAATTTTTATAGGATGAATAGACAAAATCGAAATCTTTTGTATCATTACAAATGTCTTTAGTCGAAATTTTTTGACCAATTCAATGCAACATTGCTGGAAAAAAAGTATGAATTTCTTTTTTATAAAACAAAAATTGACGTTGATAATAATAAGAAATGACAACCTATTAGAATGATTTCTGAAGGATCATGTGACACTGAAGACTGGAGTAATGATGCTGAAAATTCAGCTTTGCATCACAGGAATAAATTACATTTTTAAATATATTCAAATACAAATCAGTTGCTTTAAATTGTTGAATATTTCACAATGTTACTGTTTTTACTGTATTTGCGACCAAAAAAAATCTTAATTGTGCCGAACTTTTAAACGGTAGTCTAAGTTCAATAATAGTGGCGCAAAATCTCTCACCGTATTGAAATATAACATGATATTTTCACATAATATTGAGAAATATATTCTGAAAAATGTAAAATGACAGTATATTAGACGTGTATTGGAGTCGGCCATCATTATGTGGTTGTGTTTGTTACAGTGGACAGTGCCGACCGTGAGTCCAGTCTGGATCTGATCAAACTGGACATATCGCGCACATTTCCATCGCTCTTCATCTTCCAGAAGGTAATGTTCGCACTCTTCCTGTCACTGTTGTAAGGAGTAAGGAATGAAGGACTCATGTTGGGCTGTCTTCTGCTAGGGTGGGCCGTACCATGATCTCCTGCACAGCGTGTTGGGCGCTTACACCTGCTACAGACCTGACGTGGGATATGTGAGTGATCACCAGCACAACATTTACAAAGATCTTTTGTGTTTGTGTGTATATATATATATATATATATATATATATATATATATATATATATATATATATATATATATATATATATATATATATATATACAGGGGTTGGACAATGAAACTGAAACGCCTCTCATTTTAGTGTGGGAGGTTTCATGGCTAAATTGGACCAGCCTGGTGGCCAATCTTCATTAATTGCACATTGAACCAATAAGAGCAGACTGTGAAGGTCCAATTAGCAGGGTAAGAGCACAGTTTTGTGCCGTGTATCAGGATGACAATGCACCAATACACACAGCAAGACTGGTGAAAGATTGGTTTGATGAACATGAAAGTGAAGTTGAACATCTCCCATGGCCTGCACAGTCACCAGATCTAAATATTATTGAGCCACTTTGGGGTGTTTTGGAGGAGCGAGTCAGGAAACATTTTCCTCCACCAGCATCACGCCGTGACCTGGCCACTATCCTGCAAGACGAATGGCTTAAATTCCCTCTGACCACTGTGCAGGACTTGTATATGTCATTCCCAAGACCAATTGACGCTGTATTGGCCGCAAAAGAAGGCCCTACACCATACTAATAAATTATTGTGGTCTAAAACCAGGTGTTTCAGTTTCATTGTCTAACCCCTGTATATATTAGTATTTTGTATGGAGAATTATGATATGTTTTTTCAGGATTCTTTGTTGAATGGAACAGGATTGATGAAATAAAAATCTTTCAAATCACAAGAAATCTTTGGTCAATTTAACGCATTCTTGCTGAATAGAAGAATAAAAGTTCTTACTGTCCCCAAACCTTTGATTGGTAGTGTAGATGGGCAAAACTATGGCTGTAAGTTGATGTTGTTGTTGTTGTTGAGTCGTTTCTAAATATGTGACGTTATGAAATAGTTGTATATTGAATTCTGAGTCGTTAGAGTTAAATCCAGCACTTCATTCAAAGAGCCCGTCCTCATGATAGCCATAGACGATGATGAGGACGGCTGTGAAAGGACTTTATTTTGTCTGCAGGTTCAGGGCATGTCCTTCATAGCAGCTGTGCTGATTCTCAACCTGGAGGAGGCCGACGCTTTCATCGCCTTCGCCAATCTCCTCAACAAACCCTGTCAGATGGCCTTCTTCAGAGTGGACCACGAGCTGGTACTGCAACCTTTAATAGATCAGATGATTTACATTGGGTTGTGAAGGAATGTTCTCGGTTCAAAACAAGCCAAGTCGAGTTTTTGCTTTAACCCTCTGAGGTCTGAGGTGTTTTCTGGGTCCTGGAGGTGATCTGTCATGCTCTGACATTTGTGCTTATTTCTGTTACTTGTGACATTTTCATGGCTAAAGTCTGATTACACTGTATTCAGCACAAACTCTGCTACAGTAATATGTCAGCAGCATGTATGTACAAGTTTTTAGTTTTGAGATAATGACGTTTATGCGTGGTTTGTGAAAAAACAAAAAAACATTTTCACTGAAATAAGGTCATTAAACCCATACTAATTATTTCTTCACAAGAATTTTGAAAATTGTATCATGTGGCCTAGAATATTTGCTTCAAAACTATGTGAAAATCATCGTGACTACTCATTCAGATAAGACAATATATTGACTTAAAATTTGTAAGACGTGTTTTGTGTAAGAAAGCTTTATGCGGAGGGGCGTTAACAACCCATTAGTATATAGTGTTTTCACACCTGAGAAAGACAAAGGCCCTCCCCTAATAGCCCTATAAGGTGCTATCAGGTGCTGTCATTGTGAGAAGCCTTGCACAAAGAAGGAGGAGAGACTTAAAAAAGAATGGCTTTTAGATGGTTTGGATTTATTTACAACACAACCAAGTTATTTACAACACAATCAAAAAGATACACAACCAAAGACAAAAAAGCACATTAGTAAAACACACTGATCTAAAGACAGAGACTTGGACAGTCACACAGCTTTGTGCCATTCCTAAAACATATAGGTTACATACCTGTCATCTCCAAGGTGTTTGATTTTTCACCATGTTCATGTACAGAGACTCACGTGAATGTCAGCTGGACTCATCAGTGCTGGTCCCTGTAAAAACATTTTTTAGAAAACAAAAAAACAGCTGTGAACATGCTGATATTAGGAGAAACTATTTTAGATTTGTCTGGTTCAAATTATGAAATTTACTAAATACATACATATACTACATATATGAACTCCCAATATATGTTGTGCCTTGTAGTTGTAGGCATATGTAGGGCTGCATGAAATAATAACAATAGCCTGTAGCAGCTAGGCAGCCTATAAATCACTAAAAAGTTCAGTAACACTACATTAGAGAAAACTATATGGATTATCATGTTACTTAAAACGTTTCCATTCGTTACAACGTTATGAGATGAGATTGCTGGAGTAAAACCATAAAGCCTAATGATTGGTTTGTTTTGCTTTTCAAACCCACAGCGCGCGTGACTCAAACTCAGCGCATGCAAACATTTACTGAATGCGATCGAGCCGGACCAAACTATGAAACGTTATATTAAATAACGTTTCATAGTTTTTTGGTCCGGCTCGATCGCATATTCTTACATAATTATACATACCTTCGTGTGAGCAGATATCCACAAACACAATAAACACAAGTCTAAACATAATATTCACAATCATACGAGCCTTCTGTATCGTGCTGTTTAATTATCAAACATATGTTTTATGTATATACATTTAGCATTAGGCTTCATGTTTTACTCCAATCACATTTCATAACGTACATTTTAGTCTGGCACCAGTTTAACTAGTAGCTACAAGTTTATGCAACAATAACATGCTGCTAACATGCTACTAACAAAGACATGTCTTACCTTATAAATCCTTCTTATAATCAAATTGTGTTCTTCTAACTCGTCTGATGTAAATCCAAGATAAACAGCACAGCACACGTGAAGAGCAGGACTGAAGACTGAAGTCGCGGATTATCTGTTTTGAGGTCGTTAACAGTTTGCGTTCCTCCACATGGCTCATTAGTATGCGAGCAGCTGTTGCGCGCGGGCGTGGTCACATTAACTTTAATTAGCTCAGGCTGGAGAAACTGTACGTCCTTGCTTTCATACGAATTACTTAAACAGAGAATATTTGTTTTTGATATGATTTACATCATTTAAAAATAGAGACTCAAAGTGTTGTAAAGACATATGTTTCATGTCACAGTGACAAGTATTAGCTGAGTTACAGGTCATGTTCTGTCGCGTTTCAGAATGAGCTTTACATTTAGAGAGACGGCAGAACGCGCATCATGTTCATTTTCTTTATTTTACGAAAAACACAACATTTTGTTTTTATTATGAGTGTACACAAATAAAAGAAGACATTTAACAGTTTTGAATGATGTATAACACTTACATGTAAGATCAAAATCAACAGAGTAATTTGAGTCTCTTTTGCACTGATGAGAAAAAAAGTGAGCAGATCACGGCCGCGTGACGGCCGACCCCAGAGGGTTAAAGACTTTAAACTGAGGGACAAGACATCATTATTTTGTAACACAAACAGCAGCTTGTTCATGAGTTTAGTTTTGGGTGGATTGGTCAAGGGGCATTTCACATATACATAAATTCAAATTTTGTGTCTCTTTTTGGATTAGATGCTGAAGTACTTTGCAGCGTTTGAGGTGTTCTTTGAGGAAAACCTTCCCAGGCTTTTTAATCACTTCAACAGTTACAACCTCACACCTGACCTGTATCTGATAGACTGGTGAGTCCTTGAAGAATCTTCCTATTCCTATATGAAAACAATTCTTAGATATTTGAAATAAGTCTAAACACTAAGCTTGATGTGTAAATGTGTATGTCTGAGTATGCGATGGTGTGTGTGATATTGACAAATTTATTCAATTGATTTCCTGAAGCATTTTTGCCATTTTATAAGGGCAATTGACCCTTCGCGTGGAGCTTGATTGACAGGTGTTCTAACCAATCATACTTCGCCATTCGCCATTTTGTCCGAAAAAGCAGCCAGTAGAGTTAGGAGGATTTTAACTTGGTAAAATGAATATACTGACGCCTTTTCGCGGTTAAAACAACATTACTTCTTATGTTCGTTCATGTTTATTTGATGCTATAAATGAACTAGAAGGAAGAGATGATCGGATCACGAGCAGCTTTAACGGATGCTCTACAGCGATCTGTCACGGCACATTAAAGAGCCCCAAAACGGTATTTATTGTTTAAATTTCTTTCAAAAAATGACCACATTTGAAAGCTGAGACTTTGTTTAATATGTTTAATATCAAAAGTAACCGAAAAGTAACCTGGTCTGTCCTGTCTGCCCGCGTGTTGTCAGTCTCCTCTCTGCTCCGCGATGTATTTTTCACTGCGTGAGAACATGGTGAGAGCATGAGAGCAGCATAGCTTGTCGGAACATAGCGACAGTAACTAAGGAGGGCGGGTCTTTGCGAAGGGTCAATTTTTTCTGACCTTATTAGAAGTAAGAATTTGATATAAAATATGACGCTAGCTTTTAATTAAAGGGCTCCTAGTATGGATTTTTGAAAATGACCTTTCATGTTATGTGTAACATAGCTTTAAGTAAATGAAAATATCCTGCAAAATTTTAAATCTGAAAGTGCACCGTATATTAAGTTATTGTCTTTCAAAAGTAAGAGTCGACTCTTGAGTCAATTAAATGAATCGTTTTTCAAAAGAGTCATAAGCCGTTTCGTTGTGATGTCAAGACGAAACTTTAGTATTATTGCCCGCCCATATTGAATAACTAGCTCTTCCAATGTTTCCTCATCGGACTCGCGCTCACATTAATATGGTCAAATCTGCGTCATTGTTCATTACTGTGTTTAGTTTACAGTGTAGGAAGCCTTAGGATAAGCAGAGCTGACGTTGTTATGGCAATGGGCGTTTTGGTTCTCGACCCGCTGTACACGGTAGACCAATCACAACAGACTCAGCTGTCAGGCCAATCAGAGCAGAGTAGCTCGCGGAAAGGAGGATTTAGAGGGATTGATTCATTTGACGAGTCGTTTGAGAATCATTGAAAATGTGATGATGTGCAAATGTATATTATGAGGAAATTAAACAGTTTTTTTTTACCTTTGATGCACGTAAACATGTTGTAGGAGACTCCACAACAACATTTGGAAACTTTAAAATAGCATGATAGGGGCCCTTTAATACATTCAATTATAATAATAAAACAGAATAATTTAGCCTTTTACCAATTAAATGAAATCAGTATCAACAAAATGCATGTTTGCACTGCAGAAGTGGCACAGAAGCAGCATCTAACTCTGCATTTAATTAAAAAAGCATGTTCTAGATAGTATGAATGAAGTTTGGACGTACTACATCTGCCATGTTGTTGTCATCTGACCTACGGCATCACTTCACTGCCATTCACAAATCCTCTCCTGTGGCATCATGGGATAGTAAAGTGTCCATTAAATGCACACTTCAGAATCTCGGCAGAAGTATTCGGTCATCCGGGTACTTTTCGCTTGCGATGTTTTCAGACATACTCTGATGGTGTACTGTTTTTCGGATACTAGTAGGAAAGGATTTGATTTTGTGCTGTGACTGAATGGATCATTGAATCATTGATTGATTCATTAAACAATGCTGATTCATTCAGTAGCGAAACACTGTGTTACTCAGAGACGCACAACAGGTCGCTGTGTATGTTTTTATTTGGAACTATTTTTGTTTGTACAGAAAAACAAACAAATTGTGTCTAAAATGTAACTCACTATACTTCTTGTTTACTTAAAGGCACACTATGTAAGATCTTTGAATTAAAATATCCAAAAACCACTAGAACAATGTTATATGTTTTGTTGAATTGTGTGCTTACATTATCCCACATGTTTCTAAGAATGTTTAAATCCAGAGACATAAGTAATTTTAACCAGGACACGGGCCGTGTCCGTGCGTCGCCTATCAATGACATCATACATGCGTTACTCTCTATTTCCATTTTATTCTGTAGAAAACATGGAAGCACCAAAGACACTTTAGTTTAACATACAGGTAGATGGTGAAACCTGCTGGGCATTTCTGCCTGTCGCACCTCCACCGGTGCCTAAGAGATTAAGGTATACATGTTGGGGAACACTACAGAGGGCATTTATGGGTCATCAGCTGGGGACCACCAGTCACAGATGTTTCGCTCCTTTAACCCAGTACATCTCCTGGTGGCGGAGCAATGGCAGGGATTTCTCCCTGCCACCCCCTGCTGGTGCCCTAGGTGGAGACAGACACTGCCTCTTTCAGCCTCTTCTGCCAGCTCTTTCATGGCTTTCCGGTGCCTTATGCCTGTTGCACCCATGTCGCGGAGCAGACGAGAGGTTGAGGAGCCCACAAATCCCCGGCACCCCACCTCCACAGGGTATGTGACTGCCCTCCAACCAGCCTCCCTGCACTCTGCAGCCAGTTCAGAATACTTGGCCTGCTTCCGCTCATGGGCAGCTTCAAGTCCTCCTTCCCATGGGACTGTGAGCTCCACCATCAGAACAACCTTACAAGCAGCAGACCACATCACCAGATCTGGACGCAATGACGTTTCCACTATCTCCCTGGGAAAATGGAGCTGCTTCCCAAGGTCGACTGCTACCGTCCACCCCTTGCCTGGTGTGAGGAGTCTTCCTGTGTCCTTCTGGTGGTGGGTGTTACCCCTCTCCCCAGCCCTCGCGAACTGGATGGAATGTGCGGTTAGGGCCGGGGGCCTGCTATTCGCTTCCTGTCTGCATGTTTCCACTACCTCAGCAAGCTTCTTCAGCACCAGGTCGTGCCTCCACCTGTAGCGCCCTTGTGCCAACGCTGTCTTGCAGCCAGACATGATGTGTTGGAAGCTCGCATTAGCAGTGTTACACAGGAGGCAAGATTCCTCGTTGCCAAACCATCGGTGGAGGTTGCGGGGGCAAGGTAAGGTGTCATATGCTGCTCTGACGAGAAAACTTAGCCTGGCCTGTGGAATCTTCCATACATCAGACCAAGCCAGCTGCCTGTCTAGAACGCCTTCCCAGGACAGCCAGCCTCCCTGTTGGCCCTGGGACACCGCTTTGATGGTAAGTCTCTCGTGTTCAGCTCTCATCACCTCTGCTGCCACCATGGCCTTCCTCTCTTCTTTGGATGCATTCGACCAGAAGAGGGGGGCCTGTCCCCTACCGAGGCCTGCACGGCCGTCCTGTACTCTGCCAACCACCTCCCTATGTTGCAGCCTACCTATTGCCAGGTCAACTTCCTCCTTGGCCTTCCATTTTCTCCCAGTTAACACCTGGGCATCTGCAGCTCTCACCAGATGGTCAGTGGACTCTCTTAGCTCCATGATCAACCGCACCTTCTCCTGCTTATATCCCCCGCTGATGGAACGCAGGGGCAGCTGGAGCTTGGTCCTGCCAAAGAGACCTACATCAGAAAGGCATCTTGGTAGCCCAAGCCATTTCCTGATGTACGAGTTTGCCAAGCTATCCAACTTGCTCACTGTGGAGGAGGGAACTTCGCTCATCTTGAGTGGCCACATTATCCTCTGGTACAGCGTGAATTGGTAGCACCACACCTTGTATTTGCCTGGGAGCTGACTGAGGTTGATCCTGGCAAGGCCACCTGCCAGCTGCTTCTTCACCACGCTCCCCATCTGTTTATCCGTGAGGTCTGCAGAGTAGATTCGGCCGAGGCTCCGGACAGGCTGGCTAGACAACAAGGGGATTTCCTCACCGCCAGCGCTAAAGATGGTGCGGTCACTCCTGACCCCTTTCTGAAGGGACAAGCTTCGTGACTTTGAGGGTTTGATTCTCATTCTTGCCCACTCCACAAGTTCATCAAACCTCTTAGGCAGTCTCACAGTGCATGGAGCTGTCTGAAGTATGGTGGTAACGTCATCCATGTACCCTCTCAGTGGAGGTAGCCTTTGGCCTGATGGCAACTTCACTCCTCCGACCACCTGCCTTGCCCCAATGAGGATGATCTCAAACGCTGCTACAAACAAAATTGGGGAGATTGAACACCCCATGGCAATGCCAACTTCAAGACGTTGCCACTTTGTGGTGAAGTCTTCATGTGTGCAGCATATCTGGATGTCCTCAAAGTATCTGGATATCAATCCTTTACAGGGATCAGGGATATAGAAGAAGTCCAGGGCGAAGGTAATAAGTTGGTGGGGGACAGACCCATAGGCGTTGGCAAGATCTAACCAGACGACATGCAGATCGCCCTTCTCCCTCTTCACCCTCTGAATCTGTTCCCATATCACTGAGGAATGTTCAACACACCCTGGAAAGCCTGGTATGCCAGCCTTCTGGCAGCTGGTATCTATAAACCCATTTCGCGTAAGAAACGAGGTCAACCTCTTGGCCATGATGGAAAAGAATATCTTTCCTTCTACATTTAGAAGGGCTATGTTCCTAAACTGGTCGATATTCTTTGAGTCTTGCTCCTTGGGTATGAGGACAGACAGGGCTCTCCGCCACTCTACAGGGACAACTTCTTTTTTCCATGCTGCTCCTAGGAGTTTCCACAGGATCTTCTGCACGCCGGGACAATGTTTGTACAGCTTGTAAGGTATCCCATTGGGGCCTGGTGCTGAGGCTCCTCTAGCCTTCCGAACGATATCTGCGACCTCACTGAGTTTAGGGGGTGCAGTATTAAAGGGCACGGCTGGGGGGGCTGGGCGAGGAACATACCCCGGGGAACCCAGAGGAGTCAGTCTACCAGCATCACTGAACTGCTGACTGAAGTGCCGTTCCAGCTCCTCCTTTGTTGTCTCCAGCTTCCCGCTCCTCCTATCCTCCAGCAGCTGCCTTGCATGTTTGAAGGGATTCTTGAAGAAATCAGTCCTCTCTTTCTCCTTTCGTTTCCTGCGCTTACGAATGCGCTCAGCCCTTCGCAAGCCAGCCAGGCTTTCCTTCACGTCCTTCCACAGTGACTTCAGACCTTCCTTCTCCTCTTCCTCTGCTTTCCTCCACTGCTTTCGGAGCTGGCGCCGCCTCTTCACCAACTGCTCGATCTGTTGTTCCCTCCTTCCTTTCAGCCTTGGGCCTGCGCATTTCTTCCCCGAGATTGTTCCGAGCCTGCCTCTACACTCCTCATACAAGATGTCTCCGATGAAATTGAGCTTGGCCTCAACGTTGCCACGAAGTGAGTGTTCCAGAATGGTACTGAGATCTGCATCCAGATGTTGCCACACTGCCACTTCTTTGGCTTTTGGCCACTTGATCGCTTGTCTCCGCCCTGGCTCTCTTCTTTCCCCTCTACGGACTGGCCCTTGGTTGTCAGGCCCAATTGAAGTGCTCTCCACTAGACCACCCTCTACAGGATCACTCTCCACAACTAGATCTCCTCCCTCTACTTCCTGCTCCCTCTCCTCAGCTGTGGATCCCTTGGCACTGTGGTGTGTAACCTGGCTCTGGGGTCCACTTGTCTTACCTGCAGCTTGTGCTGCAGTGCAACGCTGCTGGAGACTCTCTTCTCCACACTTCATCTTTCCCTGATGGATCCGTAATCCTCTGAACGTGGTCTCTTTCTCCCACCCGCACCTGCATTTCCTCAACCTCTTAGTCTCGTTGTCTATATTCGATCCAGTCGTTGCCGAGAAATCCGTCCGATTTGGCCCTTCTTCCATCCCGCCTCTCGGAGGGCCGCCGGGTTGTTTTTCTTTATTTGTTTTCGTAGTCAGGTCAAGGGTGTCCCCACGGGGACAAGTGGATTGGGTGACTAGCCTTCCACTCCCAGTGCAGACTTTCCTGCCGTCAGCCAGTCTTTCCTGGCCGCCAACTGCACTTTCACAGCAGTCACTGGAAACCAGATATTAGTTTAACATACAGGTAGATGGTGAAACCTGCTGGGCATTTCTGCCTGTCGCACCTCCACCGGTGCCTAAGAGATTAAGGTATACATGTTGGGGAACACTACAGAGGGCATTTATGGGTCATCAGCTGGGGACCACCAGTCACAGATGTTTCGCTCCTTTAACCCCAGTACATCTCCTGGTGGCGGAGCAATGGCAGGGATTTCTCCCTGCCACCCCCTGCTGGTGCCCTAGGTGGAGACTGGACCCCAACTCTTTTCCTTCCTTCTCAGCCACAGCCAGAAACTGCCTCTTTCAGCCTCTTCTGCCAGCTCTTTCATGGCTTTCCGGTGCCTTATGCCTGTTGCACCCATGTCGCGGAGCAGACGAGAGGTTGAGGAGCCCACAAATCCCCGGCACCCCACCTCCACAGGGTATGTGACTGCCCTCCAACCAGCCTCCCTGCACTCTGCAGCCAGTTCAGAATACTTGGCCTGCTTCCGCTCATGGGCAGCTTCAAGTCCTCCTTCCCATGGGACTGTGAGCTCCACCATCAGAACAACCTTACAAGCAGCAGACCACATCACCAGATCTGGACGCAACGACGTTTCCACTATCTCCCTGGGAAAATGGAGCTGCTTCCCAAGGTCGACTGCTACCGTCCACCCCTTGCCTGGTGTGAGGAGTCTTCCTGTGTCCTTCTGGTGGTGGGTGTTACCCCTCTCCCCAGCCCTCGCGAACTGGATGGAATGTGCGGTTAGGGCCGGGGGCCTGCTATTCGCTTCCTGTCTGCATGTTTCCACTACCTCAGCAAGCTTCTTCAGCACCAGGTCGTGCCTCCACCTGTAGCGCCCTTGTGCCAACGCTGTCTTGCAGCCAGACATGATGTGTTGGAAGCTCGCATTAGCAGTGTTACACAGGAGGCAAGATTCCTCGTTGCCAAACCATCGGTGGAGGTTGCGGGGGCAAGGTAAGGTGTCATATGCTGCTCTGACGAGAAAACTTAGCCTGGCCTGTGGAATCTTCCATACATCAGACCAAGCCAGCTGCCTGTCTAGAACGCCTTCCCACGACAGCCAGCCTCCCTGTTGGCCCTGGGACACCGCTTTGATGGTAAGTCTCTCGTGTTCAGCTCTCATCACCTCTGCTGCCACCATGGCCTTCCTCTCTTCTTTGGATGCATTCGACCAGAAGAGGGGGGCCTGTCCCCTACCGAGGCCTGCACGGCCGTCCTGTACTCTGCCAACCACCTCCCTATGTTGCAGCCTACCTATTGCCAGGTCAACTTCCTCCTTGGCCTTCCATTTTCTCGCAGTTAACACCTGGGCATCTGCAGCTCTCACCAGATGGTCAGTGGACTCTCTTAGCTCCATGATCAACCGCACCTTCTCCTGCTTATATCCCCCGCTGATGGAACGCAGGGGCAGCTGGAGCTTGGTCCTGCCAAAGAGAGACAGGTGAGCATTTATTGGACAGGTGAGCAACTGTTTGGATACATTTATAGACAGAAAACTAATCGTTGTTATATAGCTCAACACAGTCTTTTTGTTTAAATCTCGTTTTCTTGATTTACCGTGAGTACCATGTTTAACCATACCTGATCTTGATCTAGTTTACTGCAGTGTGTAGTACTCAGTGTTGGGCAAGTTACTTTTAAAAAGTAATTAGTTACAGTTACTAGTTACTTCTTCCAAAAAGTAACTAAATTAGTTACTCAGTTACAAATTTTAAAAGTAACTAGTTACTTAAGAAAGTAACTATTGCGTTACTTTCAAGTAAAATAAAATTTTAAATGCTCAAATGTGACCCCACCTCTATACCCCTCTTTAACGGAACTTAAAATACATGTGCATGTTCAATTATTTATGATAAATCTGAATATTATAATGAAATGGACACTTAATACAATACATTATTAACAGAAACATGAAACATTGTACACAGATCTAAAAAAAAAATGTTGCTGTGGGACAAACGAGACTAGCCTCCAATCAAATGGCATGTATTATATAGTGGATCAATGCAAATAACACAGATGTTTTGGAACTTTTGATATTTATTGCTTTAATTTCCTTCAATTTAATACCTTTAATTTCTTGAAGGAAAGAGTAATGTCTATACTTCCATTTAGAGAAGGCTACTTTTGGATTTTTTGGGCTCGTCGCCATACCCGTCTCTCGTTGACTGACTGGCTTGTGTTGCTCCTTGTGTGTCCTGTCCTGTCCTGTCCTGTCCTGTCCTGTCTGACTATGCGTTATGATGGGTCGTTCGCAATTCATGAGCATTAGCCATTAGTGATGGGTCGTTCGCGAATGAGCGTTAGTGATGATGGATCGACTCGTTTGCGAATGAGCTTTTGATGGGTCGTTCGCGATTCGCGAATGAGCCGATTCTAAGAGCCGGCTCTTTTAGGCGAACGTCGGGAGCTGGCTCACATATCTGAAGAGCCGACTCTATATTTACAAATTTAGCCTATAGAAATTAAATAATTATGTAATAAAAATTTAAATATTATAGTCAAAGTCATTTAAAGAGCCGTTTGTGAGCCAAAAGAGCCGGCTCTTTTCAGTGAGCTGAGTCAAAAGGGCCGAATGCCCATGCGTGCTTTCGAACACCCGCCCAACTCTACCTCTGATTGGCTTACAATGACATTTTACTCTACCTCAGCTAATCGTCAGCATTTATGTGCTTGTCTCGTGCTCTGCCCACTAACCAAGGGAGAACAGTAAAAAAAGTATTTGCCTCTCGCTCAGAGATCTAGTTGGTCTGATGAAAAAAAAAAACAGCTTCATCATCAGTTATAGTAACGCGCCGCATTTTTTGGCAGTAACGGTAACGGCGTTATTAAGATGAGAAGAGTAATCAATTCAATTACTCATTACTGGAAAAAGTAGTGCCGTTAATAACGGCGTTATATATATTTATACCATCACTGGTAGTACTTTTAACACATTCAAATGTATCTAAAACGTTACCCCACATATAATACTGGAAGAAGCGGAAGAGGTCGTCTATAGCAGAATAAAAGCTCCACTTCTCTCGAGCCGAAATCACGGCGTCATCAAGCTACGGCTTCGTTTTAAATAAGTGACCTCTAGCGGCGAAAAATTACATAGTGTGCCTTTAACTGTTTGTTTAAAATCAGTATCACGTTTGCTTTAAAACAACGATGTAGACAATACATAGATCTCACACCCCTTGTAAGTGTATGTTGTCTGATGCTGCCTTCCATCCAGAGTCTGATTTGTGATCATGAAGGCTAAACAAAACACCTGAATGTGTTGTGTTTCCAGGATCTTCACCCTCTACACTAAGTCCCTGCCGTTAGATGTGGCGTGTCGGGTGTGGGATGTGTTCTGTCGAGACGGGGAGGAGTTCCTGTTCCGTACGGGACTCGGGATCCTGCGGCTCTATGAGGATGTGCTCCTGCAGATGGACTTCATTCACATCGCTCAGTTCCTGACCAGACTCCCGGAGGACACGCCACCCGAGCGCCTCTTCAGCTGCATCGCCAACACTCAGATGATCAGCTGCAACAGGAAGTGGACCCAGGTCAGTTCCTGTCTGAGCCATCAACCAGTGAAATTTCTTTGTGAGGGAAATGCAGACAGGAAATGAAATGCAAATATGCTCCCGGCTACATTTTTGCTCTCTTTAAATATCGTTTTGCATGATCTCTATTAATAGATATCTAGTAAAATGAATCCGTGTGAAGTTGCTTTGAGGAAATGGCAGGATTTTCATATATTATATTTTATAACCCTTCATGATGATGAGTATAGCTCCACCTGCAGGGGGTTTTATTTGTCTGCTTTTGATTTCCTTATAACATGCGTTGTCTTTTTCTCTTCATCAGGTGTTTAATGCCCTCATAAAGGATAAAGAAATGGAAAAAAGCAGTAGTCCTTCAGTGAGAAATTCTTGAACTCTTTCCAGTTTTATATTTCTATTATGTTACTCAAATGAATGGATTGGCAGAGAGGATTGTATAAAACTGGGGTTCAAAGAAGTCAATGCAATGTGAAGAAAAAGCTCAACTTGATTCCTTCGTGACCATGCCAGTATTACTGAAGCAAAACTTCAAAATATAAGCCTTTAATGAGAAAATATTCCACCAGCTTAGTCATGTACTGTACCAGATACCAGCATCAGGCTTTTTGTTTAATATTCCTCCTTATTGAGAGGAATCATGTGGTGCATTTGAACAAATGTGCTGACATATACATACCAATCACTCTTTTTGTATGCTGAAGTTCGTTTTGAAGGAGATGCATTTAGAGCCTGTTCAATGCACTTGAGATTTATACAGTAGAATGAGATTTAAAAAATGTGATGTTTTTTTTAAATGTTTTTGTTTTGTAGAACAAGACCATAATGAAGTGCAATAGAAATTGTAAAAATAAGTCAGATGCGGTTAATAATGCAGAGATACTGCATCTAGTGTGTAAGGTATTCAGAAGCATTTTGCTGAAGAATTATTGCATTTTGGATGTCGACATCCCATTGTTCTTCTTTTAAAACACTAATATGTAGCCTCATTTTAAAACTAAATCTTGTCCCACAAGCTCCATGTGAATAATGCATTCTGGCATTTGTGTGCTTAATGTACATTTTCTAAAATGAACTGACATTTGCCAGTTAACGAATAAGAATGTGTGGTATAATAATCAAATTTGAGCTTTATTTCGGTTTAATAACTTGACGAAATGCATTGTTCATCATGGATTTTACCCCTAATATCTGTAAATATTGGGTCTCTAAACATTTTTCGATTTGGTGATGTATCTTGATGAAAAATGTAAATTGTATCACTAATTCTTGGTTTGTTTTCTACACACTCCTTGTTTTATTGTACAGTTTTCATACTCTAGTGAAGATAAATTGTAAATAGGTGAAATATTTGACACCACAAAATTCAAATGTGTAAATAAATATAAAACTACAATTGTAGTTGTTGGTTTCTTTTTTTTTTTTTAAATCAGCGTGACTCAAATACAATTTATGTGTTTTGTATATACCTTTGTGTTAAACAATCTATTCAAGCAACATACATTAAAAGAGAATAAATAAATGAAAACAAATACTTGCAAATGATAAACACTGAAATGTATTCAAGCGAATTAAAAGTTGAATTAAGCTTAAGGGGGAAATTAATTTAAAGGAAAAAATCAGCTGCTTTACAAATAATTTCGTAAAAGCATCTATGAAAGCAAAAAAAAAAAGGATTATGAAAGCGAAAAAAAAAATCATCGATGAAAGCGTCTCCTCTTCGTGTCCGTTCACCCAGATCCGCAGGTGGCGCTCGTGGCAGCGTGACGTTTGTCCCTGCATTCACCGAAGAGCTCCCCTGGTTTACTTCCGGTCCATGTGGTACATGTGTGAAGAGGAGATACACACACTCTTTTTGTGGATTAAACTGGTTAACACATTTGAAACGTTATTGATAGTTGAGGCGAATCACTCATCAAAATGGGCCCGGTAAGTTATTTTGTAATTATAACACAAACTAATGCGCAAAACACCCGCTGCTGTTCGTCATATTGCTGAGCTTCAGCGAAACTCTTCAGTTACTTTAAATTCAGACGCTTCAGAGTGAACAGCTCTTGTTTATCATTATTATCATAGTCAAAACTATATACAATACTAGCCGAACCTCTACTGTATCATATTCTGTACTAGTGTATTCCCTACAGGATCACTTCAAACTACACTTTTCATCATACTGTACTAGTTTTACCCATAATCTATCATGCTGTATTAAACACCTGGTGTATCAGATCATATATAGCATATTGCTCAACCCCATACTGTATCACTCTCTCTCACACACACACACACACACACACACACACACACACACACACACACACACACACACACACAGTACCGTCAAAAGTTTGCAAACATTACTGGTTTAAAAGTTTTTGAAAGAAGTCTCTTATGCTCATCATGCATTTATTTGATCAAAAATACAGTTAAAACTGTAATGTGATGTGAAATATTATTACAATTTAGAATAATGGCTTTATATTTTAAAATATTCTTCAATGTCATCCAGTGTGATCCTTCAGAAATCATTATAATATGCTGATTGATTATCTATGTGGTAAACAGTTGTGCTGCTTAATATTTTTTTACAATCTGTGATACTTTTTTCAGGATTCTTTTGATTATTTTTTTGGAACCTGTGATATAATCTTTAAAAAAAAGTATCGCGGGTTCCAAAAAAAAAAAAAATCAAGCAGCACAACTTTTTCCAACATTGATAATAAACCAGAATGATTTCTGAAGGATCATGTGACACTAAAGACTGGAGAAATGGCTGATGAAAATCACAGGTATAAATTATATTTTAAAGTATAATAAAATAGAAAACCATTATTTTAAATTGTATTATTATTTTACAATATTTTTTCTGTATTTTTGATTTAAAAATGCAGGCTTGATCAGCATAAGACACTTATTCCTAGAACATTAAACATAGTAATGTTTCCAAACTCTTGACTGGTACTATATTTATTTATTACTATATATGGCTACTTATTGTCAAAGTTTAAAAAAAATCTTTGAAATCTTAATTTGAAGTGCAAATTTGCAAACGTGGCTCTGTTTTACAGTCACACTAGTCCATATGCGTCTATTTGCACTCTTGATGTTTAGAGTTCATTGCTGTTTTTTTCTGCATCATAACTGATTTGTCAATAGTCAATACACGACTGGTTAACCTTCTATTATATTGTAATACACTATGCAAGTCAAAACTTTTTTTGGGGAGGGGGGGGATATTTTACTATACAAGTCAGCCTCTGAATTCTGTTTTGCTTCATCTGTCATATATAAACAGCGTATGTCTTGGGTTAAAGAATGCATGCTGGTGAATGTTACAATTATATACATGTGCTTTAATGCATTTTTCACACAAGGCTTCCAAAAAGAACAAGAAAAAGAGGCCTAGCTTCAGAAAGTTGCTGAAAACCAGCAATCTGAAGCTAGAAAACAAACAGAAGAACCGACAGTTTAAGCAACAGAGCTCGGCTAAGAAACAGCGTAAAGAGCAGCGTAAGCTTCGGCAGGCCATCACTGATGTTTCCCATCAGACCCTCAAACCCCTGGAGCGCTACAACAAGAGACCAGGTGAGACGGCACACTGCTTTCTGATTGCTTCATTAACTCCTGCTCAGTGTTGTAATGATGATGTGTGATACCAGAGGATGAAGAGGAGGAGGAGGAGTTCCTGGAGTCTCTGCCCACTGATATGATGGATGAGGAGGACCTGGAGCAGATCAAAGCCATGGCGCACAAAGCTTCCTTTCTGACTCGAGACATCTCATCAAGGTCTTTCACACGTGCGCTTTTATCAAACCTTCTGATGCTTCTGAAGTGTACAGTTGATGATCATCTTCTCTCCTGCTCTTTTTTCCTCCACTTTTCTGTTGTGAAAACTTGCAGTGCTCCAGTTCATGCCAAAAAGCGTAAGTCCGAGCAGTCGGTGGAGACGTACGAGAAGATGCCCAGGAAGATGCAGCAGCAGAAGGAGAAAGAGCTCATTCACCTGCTGCCCATCAAAGACAAGAGCGGCCTGATCCCTCAGTCCATGGAGAAGCCCGCCGCCGGTGCGTGTGTGTGTGTGTGTGTGTGAGTGCTAGAGAGGATGTTCTGTGCTGAACTGTGCTGTTTGATTGTGTCCTCTAGTTGTGCCTGAAGCGGAGGAGGACCCGAGGGACCAGGAGGAGTGTGAGATCGGTTAGTGTGCATCTCTCTTTTCTTCATGTGCACATGTCTTATGGGATAGCGCAGTGTAGTCGTTTTTGTTGTCATGTCTTGTTTTAGAAGAAAAAAAACTTGCAAAATATTGAATGTAAAAAAAATATTTCTAGAATTTAACAAAACAATTGCGTGTTAACAAGTTCTCTGATGTTGGATAATGCTCACATGACTTGCTCAGTTGGGGATATTCAAATTAAATAACCAATCATACCATTGATCAGCTCTTTTTTCCAGTAATAAACAAACATTAAGTTGTTTTGATTGATACTGTGAAGCAGCTTTGATACAATCTGTATTGTGAAAAGTGCTATATAAATATATTTGACCTGACTTGACACGCAGGCAAACTAATAACATATTTAATATTTTTAGTAAGTGTTTTATTTTGGTTGTTTTTATTTTTAAATGACTTATTTTCATTTAAATGTTTTGTGATTTTAATAAATGAATAGCTTTTCATCAACTCATGAACCCGCTGGAGTTTGGGACTTTGGGAAACCATACTATAACTTTTTAGTATAATTAAATTAATACTTTTATTAAGCAAGGCTGTATTAAAGCTGCCGTCCGTAACATTTTTAAGTTAAAAATAATCCAGATTCCTAGATTCAAAACGGTTAGCTTGTAATAATGATTTTAATTCCAGTGGTACTGGTGGGTTTTCGCGGGAAATTCGAGCATGTCTTTGCGTCATTACGTCACATCCGTACACATAAAGGAGTTTCGGCTAGCCGGCTATACTGCGCGTGAGGAGATGTAGAGATAGGCTTTTCTCGCAGCACTTTACATGATTAAACTTATGGCGGATCCAGAAAGATCCAAACAACAATCATCAGTGTCAACTGGAGATTAACCAGTTATAAAACCCAAAAGACTTCGTACTTCGGATTTAAGGTGGAAAGAGGAAGGAACCGTCTCATGCGAACACAAGGATACACATCGGTGGGGCTTTTGAAAGGTGCGTGAACTCCCGAAGGGGTTCGAAACGGAAGAAGAGACGGCTTTTTCTTCTGAACAAGTAAGACATTTCAATAGTTCAATCGTGTAACAGTACGTTTTCTTAATTCACACAGTTATGGAGTTTCCTTTGTTGTGCCGTTCTCGTTTAGCTATTATGGAGAATATGAATTCTGAACTACACAGGTAATCATAAAACACATTAAATAACGTTAGTCACGCAATGCTGATGTTGTTAACATGAACAATTTGAGAACAAATTTAAGTAGGCTATGATTTGCACGGTTGCTGTAAATCGCGCTGATTAAATCTAACGATCGCTTGACATGTCGAATGCTTTTCCCCAGTTGATCAGAACAAAAATGGATGTTACTTGTTCAGAAGACATTTTCCGGTGAAAATTCTTATGTTGGTCAAGCTTTCAAAAAGTGAATCTGTGATTCTGAATGACAGTATCCACACAGCGCGGTGATTGACAGCAGCACTCGCCTCAAAACACTGTGTTCATCCGCGCTGTTTCATGCCGATTTACAACCCACGTAAAGATTATAATTCCGCGAATCACTGCAGTTACAGATTTCAAACAGAGATGGCGACAAAAAGGGAAATTGCTACGGACTGCAGCTTTAAATAGTTTAAAATTCACATACAAGTCATTGAAAATGTTACAAAAGTGATCTATTTCAAGTAAATGTTCTTTTGAACAAAATAATATAATACAATTTAATTTCAGCAATTGTGATATATGTGTTTTTACTATCTACTATAGTGTTTTTAAGCTAAATAGTGTGCATCAAAAAAAATCACTGTCAGCCAACCACTTTTGATAATCAGAAATGTTTCTTGAGCATCAAATCAGCATATTAGAATGATTTCTGAAGACTGGAGAAATGATGCTGAAATTTCAGCTTTGCATCACAGGAATAAATTACATTTGAACAAATATTAAAATAGAAAACATTATTTTAAATTGTAATATTTCACAATATTACTGATTTTATTGTGTTTTTGATCAATCAAATGCAGCCTTAGTGAGCAGACTTCTTTCAAAAACTATTTATTTTTGTTGATTGATGATTTGTTTTCTGATTTTGTTGAACTAATATCAGAGGAGGAGCCCGAGAGCGGCCCGTCACTCACTCCTCGGGAGCAGCTGGAGCTGCGGGCTCAGAGACTGATGGAGAAGAAACTGCACATCGCGAGTGTGTCCTCAGCTGTGCTCGCAGATCCACATGTTAACGTAAGACTGTCCGTCACTGTGAACTCCTGCATGAGGTCTGCGTTGTTTTTAGATGTGTCATGATGTTTCAGATCAAGAAGCTGAAGGAGTTGAGGGCCATGCTCATGGAGACGGACCCGCGCATCGCCGTCACTGTCAGGAAGCTGGTCATGGTCTCCCTCATGGAGGTGTTTAAGGACATTGTGCCAGCGTATCGAATCCGGCCACTGACGGAAGAGGAGAAAGCCACGAAGGTACAGCGCCTCACCTTCATGAGACATTTCCTTTTCCTACAAGCATTTCCTGCAACTGAGCTGCAAGAGCGACTTGTTCAGAAATGCTCAGGTGTGTGATGGCACACGAGGAATACATTGTCACGTTACTGGTCAAACTTACATGCTTATTGTGTGTTTAGAAACCCGGTCCAGGTCGTGATGACTGGGTTCCTGCAGGTCCTTAAAAAGTCTTAGATTCGGTTTGATAAAATCTAAGGTCTTAAGTTTATAATTTTAAGAGGTCTTAAATTTGGAGAAGGAAACAAAAGGAATCACAAAAAAAGTAAATTATTAAACTTCAAAAGGCAATGGTTTAATTAAATGATAGCGATTCATGTTAAAAATCGGATCGTGGTGCTGTCACTGTTCTACAGACCTGCAGTTTCGAGCATTTTAATTAATTATGACAATGTTTACTAGTGCTGTAGCGACGCGTCGACGTCAAAATTACGTCGACGCCATTTTTTTGCGTCTACACTTTCTTCATTTATTTATTTTTTGCACCGTTTCCGGCAATACAGCTCGCAAACACACGTGGGAGACCGAAACATTGCAGATTGAAGGACGAAAACCACTAGAAGTGAATGTGCTTTCCATTAAATGAATCACACGCAGTAAACAAATCCTTAACAAAAAAAACCTTTGCAATTTAGACGCGCAAACTGAGTGCCGGTGCGGTGTGAGACGGGTTGCAGTCGTTCATCCGCGGACGCTGTTACAAAAGAAGCCCTGCACACAGGCAAGCGAAATGGGGTCTTGCCGGTCTTGCTCACCCAACGCATTTTTCCCGCTCGTGCGGACGCGTCGAGTATAAACAAGGCTTTGCTCCGTGTCACCGCGCGCTCTGATCGGTAAAAGGGAACAGAAGTGGATAATTGGACCCCAGAGACAACGAAATGATTCAATGACTGGGTTTAAATATCTTGTCTGACACATTGAAGCATGTCCCTTTGTTCTCCAGGTGAAGAAAGAGACGCAGCAGCTGAGAGAGTTTGAGGAGGGTCTCGTGAGCCAGTACAAGTTTTACCTGGAGGATCTGGAACAGACAATCAAAGGTAGATCATGTGACCGGTGCTTCTAACTTCTCATTCATCCGTTTTCACTGTCTGACTGACCTGATGCTGTTTCAGACTGGAAGCAGAAGAAGCAGAAGAGAAGTCAAGCCGTGTCTCTCCACTGTTATAAAGGTCTTGCTGAAGTGGCCATCAGGTGCATCTGTGATCTGCTGGTCGCTCTGCCACACTTCAACTTCCACAACAACATCATAGTCATGGTGGTGCCTTTGATGAACGACCCCATCAGGATGGTCAGTCTGCTGGAGAAACTCTGCATTTGGAGGTTTGCATGTGGGCGGTAGTAATGTGATGATGTGATTGTGTGTCAGGTGTCTGAGATGTGTTGTGAAGCGGTCAGGAAGCTGCTGAAACAGGATAAACTGGGTCAGGCGTCTTTAGCAATGGTGAAGGTCATCTCAGGCATGGTCAAGAGCAGGAACTACAACGTCAAGCCAGAGGTACACTCATCATACTGAACATTTCCTCTATACAGCTCTTACAGAGAATTATCAAAATGGACAATTTACTTAAAAGAGTAGTTCACTTTTAAAAAAACTTGTGCTGCTAATTTACTCACCCCCATGTCATCCAAGATGTCCACGTCTTTCTTTCTTCAGTCGAAAAGAAATTAATGATTTTGATGAAAACATTCCAGGATTTTTCTCCATATAATGGACTTCACTGGGAACAAAACGGTTCAAGGTCCAAATGACAGTTTCAGTGCAGCTTCAAAGGACTTTAAACGACACCAGACGATGAATAATGGTCTTATCTAGCGAAACCATCGGTTATTTCAAAAAGAAATAAAAAAGTTTGTTTTATTGGCTCAAATGCTCACCTTGCTCTGTTCTGTGATGCACGTTCGTGACTCTCCTGTTCAAACTCGTTCAGCAAAATGAACGAATCTTTTTTCGAGTCATTTAGTTCATTTCGTTCGTTGAATGAACGAAATGACTCGAAAAAAGGCTCGATCAAAATGAACGAATCTTTTTTCGAGTAAATTAGTTCATTTCGTTCGTTGAATGAACGAAATGACTCGAAAAAAGATTTGTTCATGTCTTTTTTCGAGTCATTTAGTTCATTTCGTTCGTTGAATGAACGAAATGACTCGTAAAAAGATTTGTTCATTTTGATGAACGAGTTCGAACAGGAGAGTCACGAACGTGCATCACAGAACAGAGCAAGGCGAGCATTTGTGCTAATAAAACTTAAACTTTTTTATTTCTTTTTGAAATGAGCGATGGTTTCGCTAGATAAGACCCTTATTCATCGTCTGATATCGTTTAAAGCCCTTTGAAGCTGAACTGAAACTGTCATTTGGACCTTGAACCGTTTGGGTCCCAATGAAGTCCATTATATGCAGAAAAATCCTGAAATGTTTTCATCAAAAACATTAATTTCTTTTCGACTGATGATGACATGGGGGTGAGTAAATTATCAGCAAAAGTTTTTTTTAAAGTGAACTAATCCTTTAAAGGGTTAGTCCACCCAAAAATGTACTCGCCGTCAAGCCATCCTAGGTGTATAAGACTTTCTGCTTTCAGTCAAACACAATCAGAGTGTTAAAAAAATACTCTGAATCCTCCAATTTTATAATGGGATCGAATGGTACCTTAGATTTTAAAGCCCAAAAAGTCAGTGACCGGTATTTTGTTTTGTTCTCCATCAGTATGTCATGCGTCGGGTCAGAGGTCACTTCCACCGTAACTAGAATCACGTACGCCCGTTACCGGAACCCAATGATTATAGTTTATAAAGTTATTAATATGGATAATTTTCTTACATAAACGCATCACTTTGCTTCGGAAGGCCTTTATTAAGCTCCTTTTATAATGGATGGATGAGCTTTTTGTCCTGCTTTTCTTTTTTTTTTTGGAAGTCATATACACCTAGGATTGCTTGACGGTGAGTAAATGATGGGATTATTTTCATTTTGTGGTGAATTAACCCTTAAGAGAGAAAAAAAATTGTAAACAGTTTTAGCTTTACTTTCAATTAAAGAACACGGTCAGATTTAAAACTTGCGTCCCACTTCTGGTTCCAAAAACTATTATATACAATACAATGTACTTATTGTGTTCATGTTGTATTGCAAAACACTTTTTCAGTTCCCATTGACTTCCACACTATTTTTTCCCGAGTAAATGGGAACTGAAACTGGTTGCCAACATTCTTCAAATTTGACAATTATTTGTGTGCGGACGATCCCTTTAGGGTGTGATGTGTATATGTCATCTTGATGCAGATATCTTGAATGACGTGTTGTCATTAATGATGTTTGTGATATGAATGCACAGGTGCTGAAGTGTCTCCTCTGTCTGAGGATAAAAGAAGTGGACATGAAGAAAGATACGGAAGACACTGCACCCAAAAAGAAGTTCATGTTGTTCAAGGAGAGGAAGACAAGCTTGTCCAGGATGCAGCGCAAGGTCTGACCTGAGCCCAATGACGTCAATTAAATGTCAGGATTTGATGCTGTGCAATGGTTTAGATCAGTGTTTCTTCACTGGACACTGGTTCATTTTAAAAACGCCAGTCTTTAGTGTCCTTGATCCTTCAGAAATCATTCTAATATGATGATTTGCTAAAAAATATATATATATATATTATCATCAATATTGAAAACAGTTTTTCTGCTTAATGTTAGTGGGGAAAAAAGTGAAACCGGATTCTTTGCTGATTTTTTTTTTTTAAGAGAGAAATCTTTTTTTAACATTTTCAATGTCTTTACTGTCGTTTTGATCAGTTTAAATCATCCTTCCTGAATAAAAGCTTTAGTTTCTTTCAAAGAATCTTACTGACCCCAAACCTTTTTTGAATTATTGCATAATAAATGTAATTACCTTTTAATCAGTAGTTTAGTATTGTAATCTTTAAAAGGTGTTAGATTTGTAACTGGATTCTTTATGAAGATTTTTCTGAAATGTTTATGGAGTAAAATAATGTGAAATAAACTTCCTGAAGCGAAGCCGCTGGAAAAGCCGTATATCTCCCTGTATGCTGGTATGCTTGATTTAAAAATAATCTGTTTAGTTTCTGTGATCTTCAACAGTGGAAGAAAGCCGAGGAGAAGCTGCAGAAAGAGCTTCTGGAAGCGGAGGCGACAGAGAGCAAAGACAAGAAAATTAAACTGGTGAGTGCTAGGAGAGTAGATGGAGATTGTGTTGAACACTTCCTCTTAATGCATCAATATGTTCTCGCTTATTGTCATCATCTATCTTTGATTCCAGCACACAGAGACGCTGAACATCGTGTTCCTCATCTACTTCCGAATACTGAAGAAAGCTCAGAAGTCCATCTTACTGCCCTCCGTTTTAGAAGGTCTTGCGAAGTAAGAACCACATGTGTATAACAGCTTTATTATAGCGTTATTACACAGTAATAAAGCGTTCATGTCACTTTTCCTGTGTTTTTGTTACCATGTGAATAACATCGTTCAAACTGTTTCCTGAAGGTTTGCTCATCTTATAAACTTGGAGTTCTTCGATGATTTGTTGGCGGTGCTCTTCGGCCTCATCATATCGGGTGTAAGTGTTTCCACCATGAGCATCAGCAAGGTAAAATTGTATGCGCTAACATCTCATCGTTTTCCTTCACCCAGGATCTGACGTATCGTGAGAGCCTTCATTGCATCCTCACATCCTTCCACATCCTCTCAGGACAAGGTCAGTTCAGCCTCAGCTCTTGTTTCGGGAAGATCCCGCTCTCGCTGAGCTAACACACGTCTCCGTTTTTAACAGGTGACGTCCTCAACATCGACCCTCTGAAATTCTACAGCCACTTATACAAAACCCTGCTGACGCTGCACGCAGGTGAGCATATGAGCAAGAACATCCCCGCACTTACACAATCAAATGTTTATTCTTAAAGGTGGGGTATGTGATTTGGAAAACGACCGGCAAATTTTGAAAATACACAATTCAAATGGTCCTACCTTCTTTCCTCCAACACTGGCCCTGACTGGGTCACGCGCGCTGGGGGGAGGGGGGTGTGGTACAGCCGTTTGATTGACGAACTTACTGTCCAATGATTCTAGGTGGTCTTGGAAATGATTGGCTGGAGTTTTTCGAGTCCTGCCCGTTCCACAGATGAATAAATTGCTTAATTTTCATTTCAGTCCTTCTAACTCAGTGGCTGTAAGTGGGTTAGGAATAGGATTTCAAGTTATTTTGAAAAAATGGACAAAAAAAGAGAATCACATACCCCACCTTTAAGTATTAAACGCACAATTCCCTTGTTTTTTGTTGTGAGACCTATTGTTGAACACACAATTTACTTAACAAAAAAAGGTCAAGCTAGTTGACTATCATTTCTGATTCCAATGGCTGCATTTGCTCTTTTGCAAATGCAGCAAAAGAGCAAATTTTGTTTTCAGATGATGTGGATTTATTTGGAAATAGTTATCTAATATAATCCTGGGGGCGTACAAAAAACTCACATGACTTTGCCTCGAAGGATCATATGATTTGATAACTAGGCTAATCATAATTAACAAAAATGTGGACATTTTAGGAATATTTTTAGATACTTAGAAAGAAACGGAAAGTGACACATTGAATTAAATGTCACATTTTGAAGTAGAAAGACTAAAAGAGGATTTCAGATTAATATTTGTTTTGATTGCAACTTTGAAAAACTGAAAAAGTTTACATGCATGTTCTTAACCACATTATGGTTAATAAGCCGACAGTGCATGCGATCATGTAAACGTGTAACCCGGTTTCCTTCCATAAATGAAAGCATAAACCGATCGTCACAGCTTGATTTATATCCTTTAACCCTGATTTGGTCCAGCAGGAAACTGTATTTTACAACAGCCTAAATTCAGTCTGTTCATCATAAAGTGATCGTGTCTCAAAAAATGTGTACTAAATCGCTCAATTCATATGGATTAGTTTTACGATCTCTTTATGAACTTTTTGAAGTGTCAAAGTGGTAGTTGCGTAGCTGTCAATAGAGGGACGGAAAGCTCTCAAATTTCATCAAAAACATATTCATTTGTGTTCTGAAGATGAACAAAAGTCTTACAGGTTTAAAATGAAATGAGGGTGAGTAATTATTGACAGAATTTACATTTTTTGGGTGAACTATCCCTTTAATCAATTCACTAGTCATTAAATCATCTTTGAGAGCAAGGGGGCCCCTGGTGGTTCGGGGCCCTACACAACATGCGTACAGGGAGGACCAGCATTGTTTATTGCTGATACTTTGCACCAGGTTTCCAGGAAGTGGGTCTTTTGCTCTCTTGAACACATGGAATGGAAACGCTGCTTTATTCTCAGATGTTTTATGCAATATTCCAATTCACAAGCATAACTCTTGTCTCGTCTGCAGGAGGTGCGAATGATGACACGGCGATCGTGCTGCAGTGTCTGGACGTGATGCTGACCAAGCGCAGGAAGCAGGTCAATCTGCTGAGGGCACAGGCCTTCGTGAAGAGACTGAGCACGCTCGGCCTGCACGTGCTGCCCGACTCCTGTGTGGGAATCCTGGCAGCCAATAGGACGCTGATGCATGTGAGCCTTCAATTCAGCTAATGGAGGCCTTCGTGTGTATGACTTTTAAGATGATTGTATGTATTGTGTCTCTTGTTTGTGTAGACCTTCCCCAAGTGTGACATCCTGCTGGATAATGAAATGCAGGGCAGTGGTGTGTATCTCCCAGAGCTGGATGTGCCTGAATACTGCAACCCCCAGAACACAGGACTGTGGGAGCTCCACTTACTGAAGGTGAAGAGCAATGATGTTCATTCACTCATTCCAGCGGTTTATTTCTGACAGTCAGATTAAAACAGAGGGAAATTAAATTCTCTTTTCCTTCATTTATTTATTATAAACTGCCAGTAGGCGTCAGTTGAATGAATTCTTCCAAATTTAAGTTGCTCCAGGTTGAATGAAAACAAAACATTTACAAACATGATCAACACAAAGCTTTAATTCCCCTCACTCAGCAAATTCAATGTATTATGAAAGCAAAGCCTAAACATATTTAGTTAAACAAAATTGAATCTACCGGTTTGTTTGGAAATGCCCTGTATGTATGCATATATAAACTTGGGCTCACGAACCTCTGTCATCCAAATGTGTGTGTGTGTGTGTGTGTTTTGGAATATAAGTTGCTGCACATTTCAGATGATAAAAACTTAATAAAAACAAAATAATATTCTGTGGCCTATGAAAGTTTGTGGAAAATCATGGTGAGAGTTTATTAAATTAAATAATAGCATGCAGTCTTAAATATTAAAGCTCAAAATAAACGTAAAAGTCTAGAAAAAGAGTGTCAAACTAGTCGGTTGTTGGATGAAGAGGATTCCTAATTTAAATGTCCATTTCTTTGTCACTCTAGAGACACTATCACCCCGTGGTGAGGAAGTTTGCTGCTCACCTCATGAAAGGCGCTCCCAGTGAAGGTTCAGGTGCTCTCAGCATGGAGCTCAGCAGAAGGTAGACACCACAGCCTCCAGATTTCAGGTTTGCAGATGAATATGGAGATTTAAATGGTATTTCTGTTGTGTGCAGGACTCCAGTGCAGCTGTTTGAAGCCTACAGTGTTAAAGACATGACCTTCAACCCGCCTGTCGCAGGGCCTCCCTCAACCAAAAAGGTTATTTTACATCTAACAATGCTTTATTTTTTTGTAATTTTTTTTTTTTCCTGAATTCTTTAATTTTGTGTTACAGGAACATTTCACAATCGGTCATGCGTTTTTCGACCCAGACCTGAAGTCACAGATTGATGCCGCTCTTCAACCCGAGAGCGAGCAAATGAGTCTAGACTTTACATTACAACACACACCGCAGGAAACATGAATGAACGTTGGGAAAAGCCATTTTCTATTGATGTGTGTAAAATAAATGCTCCAAGATACAGTCTTTAATCATCTTTTTTATTGACATCATTTAGCATATGCACTGATGTAGAAGCAGCTGTTTCACCAAAAAATAGTTTTTCAACACTATTGATGAAAGCAGTTGATTCGGTAGTTTCAAGTAAAGAATAACCCAATATTGACATCACAATATTGATGATACATTCCTATAGCGTTACGTGTGCTGAAAACCATCACTAGTAGAAAGTTCAACATGTTTTAAACCCCAAAGAGACAGATGTTTTTGATTAACTATCAATGCAATAAAATAACAGAAGTTTCACACTATAAAGTTAAAAAAATTGCTTGTTCAAAACAAAGTAATGGTAAATATACATTGAAAACACATAAGACAATGCTGTAGTGTACCACACAAATAAAATACTTTATGGTGCCTACCTTCTCTTAAAATGTCAAAATATTTAATATCTTAAGACAATTCGAAACATTTAAATTGCAAAAATACAAACATTTTACATTCATACACTATGAACAAACCGGAGCATTCATGCCCTTAAATAAATTAATGCAGATTTTATACTCTCATATGTACACGTCAGGAAATGTACAGCCAGCCTGGGCTACAATTTCAAGAAAGAAAATGGACCACTTAAAGATAGTCATTTTCAACCACTAAAAATCACATGAATAATCTTATAGGAAACTGGCATTCGATAAATAATGTATTTATTTATTACAGAGGTCATATGGATTAAACCTCAATTTTACTGAATCTTAATTGAACATATTCAAAAGCGCTGCATTGACGGTGATGGAACTAAAAGGAACCCTTTAATATTGTTTTCTGTAAATGCAAGATTTTATTTTTTATAATTGCACTGCAGCTGTGAAGGGGAGATTTAGTGCAAAAAAAAAAAATCACTAAGATTTCTTTCATTAGAGCTAGGAAAAATTTAAGTGGCGTTTTTGTAATACTGTAAATAGATTTGTATCTATTATACTCTCTGTAGCTGTATAGAAAAGTACTGCTCAACATCGTACAATGTTTGCTTGCAGTGTTGTGTCTACAGGTACAGGACATGTGCAATGAAAGCCATCAAATTCAATTAGCTGCTAAAATATGCAGAACAAATCTGCCTAAATCCTTCGAAAAATCGTGTGCATTTGCTCTGAACTCGTAAGATTCGCAAGTCAACGAATAAAAAACCTGTATAGTGTGATGCTGAGGGCATTTTCATGCTCCATTTAATTTCAGCAATCCAAAACAGGGATGTAAAGTATTAAACTTTCAAAATAATAGTAATGTGCAAAACCACAAAGAAAATGAAATGCATATAAACGCATTCATCACTTACAGTACTGTTGAAGTAGGACAGAAGAAAAATAGAAGGACATCCGTTTACAACAGCACAGGCTGCTGAACTGAGCGAGCGCTACCGTGACCCGGGCCACGTGTGAGTGAACACTAGAGGTGCTGCTCTGGCTCTGGACTCATTTATGCAGCTTCCAGTTCCACAGCAGCGGGAGAGACCAGCCGGAGGGGGCAGGGGTGTGACCGCCACACACACACTCTCTCTGAGAACCCAAGCGTCCCTCGGCCATCCAGGCCTTCAGCCCCATCGACAGAGACTCTGAAGAGAGACAGGCGGGAAGATTCAGCGCAGTCGCACAGCAACAACTGCCAACTGATGCTGAACAAATGAAAAACGCGATGCATTATTGAAATGTTTCTACCTCAGAGTAAGGTGTTTGTGAAAATGCAGTGTTTTGTAACAAAGTGGATCATTCTAGACCAGGATGCTGATTGGTTCTAGTGTTCCAGCTGTGTTAAATGAGAATAGCAGCTGTTGACCTGTTCATATCACTGCACTGCAGACACAGAGCAAATGCTGATACTGTTGACATCTCAAAAATGCCACTCGATAAATTACATTTATGTCCTGAATATTTTTATTATGTGCGAACTTTTATTACATTACTGTTCAATAGTTTGGGGTCAGTAAGATATTTGTTCACCAAGGCTGAATTTATACAAGATCTTCACCAAAAATTGATGTTCCTCTTGAAAATAACATTAAAACATTTATTTCCATCAAGAGGTGCATACATTTGTGGTGAAGATTTTGTATTGACAATGCAAGAGTCCAGCACTCTGTAAAGTCTCCTCCAGCACATCCTAAAGACTGTCAGTGAGTTTGAGCGGGCGGTCTATAAATAGTCAGTTTTATTTGGCATGAACAAAAGCGAGGCTGTGAGGAACAGACAGGCTGTGTCTGAAATCGCCCCCTATACCCTTAAAGGAGAACTCCGGTCATTTTTAACATTGAGCTCATTTTTTTGTACATTTGGAGTGCTGTCAGTACAGAGAACAACGACAAAAATCGGTGTTTCCTACCGTGTTATCCTCTTTTTAAAATTTACACCCTGTTGACTTCAATGGGGCAAGTTCTAATCCTGCTTTTAGTCTCTTAACATCCTGTTTTCGGTCGAAGTCCACAGTAGTCGATTGTCGAGTTCGCGTGCGCGATCATTGGTAACTAGATAATTTTTATTCATATCTTTCGCATCTACTGCAGTCAGATTGACCGTGTTCACTCTTAATAACACCACTCACATGGCTGTGCACTTGTAATGACACATCAAGGATGTTAAGAGGCTAAAAGCAGGTTTAGAACTTGCCCCATTGAAGTCAACAGGGTGCGAATTTTAAAAAAAGGATAACACGGTGTAGGAAACACCGATTTTTGTCGTTTTTGTCTGTACTGACAGCACTCCAAATGTACAAAAAAATGAGCTCAATGTTAAAATTGACCGGAGTTCTCCTTTAAATAGGGCATTATTTGTGGAGACAGCCATTTGTACTGGTGTCCGAAACTAGTGAGCATTAACGAGTGCACTCATTCAATCCCATAATGCACTGGAATAACGAGTGTACACCTAATGAACACTCAAGGGCTAGAGAATACCCATAATGCACTTTTCTCATGCCGAATGAATTCCAGCATCTCACCAGAAGATGGCGCAGAAAAACTGCTGCTCCAATGTGGCTACAACGTAACATACAGGTATAAATTATTTTTTTAATTGATAATTAAATTGTTTAGATAAGATTTATACATGCTAGTTTACATGACAGAGATCACGTGTTCAAAATAATTAAGTTACAAATAATTATTAAACATTAAGCACAAACTGTAAAAGCGGCACTCAGTGTCTGAATCTGCACACTCGTTTTCATTCACTCCTTCAAGTGGACTATATAGTGCAGTAATATAGGGAATATTGAATGAGGGTACCGGGGGAGATTTCAAACACAGCTATAGAGTCATCAGATATGTTGCGTAACACTTTGTTTTACAGTATCCTTGTTTCACATGTAGTTACTACAGTATTCACTATAAATGATGCATAATTACAAGCAACTAACTCTAAACCAAACCTTAATCTTAACCTAACCCTATACCAGGTACAGGTTAATTATAATTACTCAGTGCTTAAATGTATAATTACACAGTCTGGTTACCCTTTATTTTAAAGATGTCCGTCTTACAGAGTGATAAAACACCAATGACTATATTGTACACCTCATATTAATTCATGGCAAATTGAATATGATTGAGATCTATTTAATATTACATGCCATTAATCACTTATCACTGCTAGTAAAGACACAGTGAACTGCTCATTAATAACACTGTTAAATAAAGAACGGCAAACTCTCAACTAGCAATGTTTGCTCTAGGACCAGCTGAATGTGTCTATGCGCTGATTTCACACAGCCGTTATTTTGAAATTGAAAGCGAGGCTCCGGTGGGAAGAAAACCAGAAGTGTCGCCTTTAATCATAGCATAGGAGAGTCACAAATGCGATGGCGTATTGTTGTGTTTAATGTAGAAATTAGTTAAATTAGTTAAAAATGTACATACATTTCTTTCATACTTTAGACTATATACAGTGAAATTCATTTATAATATATATATATATATATATATATATATATATAATATTATATATATATATATATATATATAATATATATATATATATAATCAGAAAGTAAAAAGATCAGGAACGAACTATATACATAGCCTATATTAACACACAGTAGTGTAAATCACGGCAGCAGCTTCAGGTTGGTAGTCCAACGCATTGTTGTTTATCTTTACTTCCGGGGTTCTTCCCACCGGAGCCTCACTTTCGATTTCAAAATGGCGGCTGCGTGAAATCAGCGTATTAGATGTCAGACTGTATAGTGTTAATAATGGCTGCTGTGTGTTAGTGTCTGTACCTGGTGGAGCTCCATGCACTGCACACACACACTGCAGAGTGTTGCTTCACTCCGAGGCCTCGGGCAGAGGCATCATGCTGGGACATGCAGTCTTCTCCTCCTTACTGTGTGCCGGCTCCGGGGCGGCAGGGCCGTTCGTGCTCGTGTTCACAGTCAGGCTCCGGCTGCGACTCGTGAGCTTCCGGAGCTCGCTGGCGAAAGACACGCCCTTACGCTTGTCCTCGCGGGCCATCTGAGAGACGGCCACCGGAAAACAAATGCCATTAACATACTGAGAAGATTTTTTTTTTTAATAAAGTCTGGATTTGTGCAAATACATATTCATATAAATATATTTATTATTGGTGTAATATCTATATATCAGGAAAATATATTTTTTTATATCCAAAGCTGTCTCTTGAGCTATTTACATTTCAATAGAGCAGTTTGTGACCAAGAAATTTCCTTTTCAAATACCTTTCCAGTCATGTGACAAATAACATTTGAATTCAGAACAATTAATTTATTATATATATATATTTTTTTTATTGAAATAATGTAACACTAATCGTCATTAAAGTGCTAAATAAAAAGAAAAATATAAATAAAGTAACACTCCCAGCTTCTGTTAATAGAAATAAAAATAAAAGCGTTTCCATCGTAGTTTAAGCACATCGTATTGGATGCATGTATTAAATTGAGCACAGCATATTAGAATGATTTCTGAAAGATCATGTGACACTGAAGACTGGAGTAATGATGCTGAAAATACAGCTTTGAGCACAGGAATAAATGACATTTTAAGACATATTACAATACAAAACAACTATTTTAAATTTTTATAATAATAATAATAATTCACAATATTACTGTTTTTACTGTATTTTTTATCAAATAAATGCATCCTTGGTAAGGAGTGGAGACTTCTTTCAAAAACATTGCAAAACTGATCTGTCTGTAAAATGTTTCATTCATAGAGAAGCAACATTGTTTTTATTTTCAGATGTTGTTGTGCTTGTTTTTCACAGATTAGTGAGCAGGCGTTCAGGTGTTTACCTGCTCTTTGAGCTTGAGGATGAACTTCCCGGCGCCCTTCCACCGGCTCTGAGCCTGGAACACACACTCGTGGTCCTGCAGCACACGCTGGCACGCTTTAGCTGAGGATGATTTCTTACTGCCCGCGTCTTTGGTAAGCTCCTCCATCAGGACGTAGTCACATGGGTTGGGGTTGCTCAGGATGCTCAGAGAGTACTTGGCTTTGCTCAGAGTCTACAATAGACCACAGCAGCTCAGCTAATTTGATATATCAACACATGACAGAGATGAAATCTTTCAGTAATGTCACAGTGATATCTGACCTGCTGGATGATGTCCTGGGCTGTGCTGTAACGAGGGGCTTTGATGACAGTGTGAGGTTGCTCAGGAGAAACATCATGAACCTGCACGAAGAACGTGTCGTCCTCTCCGCTGCTCACCTCCTCCGATCCCTCCATCACTATACTCTTCTCATTGAAGTTCTGCTATGAGCCACCAGGAGGAGCAACAGATCAAGAATTAAATGGTGAATGTATAAACAAAAGAAATGGGTGTGGATCTTATGAGGCCTGTAGGGGTCAATCCTGTTATGAGTTACATTTCCATTATCCTAATACACAGGATAAAAAAACAAAAAAAACTAAAACATATTTTCAAAGCTTGAAATCATTCTGGCTTTCTTTCGGTTCTGTTTTTCTTTTTATATTCTTAAGTGAACATGAAATGAATAACCGGAGTTAATGTTACAATAAAAAATTAAATAAAATAAAATATAAAAAAAACAATCTAGTTTCTAACTAAAATAAAAACTGCAATTAAAATGAATGAAAACTATAGGTATATTTTATATAATAATAATAATAATAATATATATAAAAATTGCAAAAATAAATTACTAAAACTTTATAAAATAAAAATAAAACAAATTCAGAATATTAATAAAAACTAATAGTTTCACTGAGTGCTTCTAACATAAAACCTCGAATATTTCTTAATATACTGACAGTTTGTTTCTTCAAATTTTCTTTAATCAAAATGTTTCAAACAAAACATGTTTTCTGGGGAATATTGTTTTAATTGCAAACCAATTTAAAGGTTTTTGTTCAATTTCCATCTTTTTTATATCACTTTAACAGTTCTTGAGCAGAAAATCAGCGCATTTAGAATGATTTCTGAAGGATTATGTGACACTAAAGACTTTTAAAATATATTGAAATCGAAAACAAAAGCCACCTTGGTGAGCATAATTGTTCCAAACTTTTCAATGGTAGGGGAGAGCCGGGACGATTGAAACGCGGGACTGATGAAACATTGAGATTTCCTTGAAAACCACTCACGTCATGTACGTCAAATTTCGTTAGCACGTACAGCACGCAATGCCGACCAGACCCGTGAAAACATTTCTTCTTTACGTCATGCCGTTTTAAAGTTAGAGCCGGAAAGCTGTTTTTGAGTGTGGTTAGTGAATTCTTTCGTGCGGTACTTTTTTGACAAGACTGACAAGTTGTATTTATTGTTTCATGTGCCATTGTAATGATAATATGGCAGGTGTATTAGTACTGCAACACACCCTTAAGTGTGTAATATCAGAGTTTTTTAGTTTAAGTGCAAAACAGGTTTAAATGGCAGGAGGCGCTGTCGGGACGGTTGAAACAGCGAATCCTGCCAGTTAAACCTGGTCATAGGAAAATACTCAATATGACTGAATCACTCAATATGACTCAATATGACTCAAGGAATAAATGTAAGTAAATAAAATAAATGTAAATTTGTCTGTCTTCTTCAAAATAGCCTATTAGAAAGATCACGAAAAATGTGCAAAGACTTATTGACTACTGTTTATTGGGCGACAGGACAAAAATGTTAATATGAATCTTAAAATTAAAATAAATTACAAAATATGCTTGTAAAAAATATGTACATAAGTTACTTGTCAGGTATTGTTCATAAAAACAAGCATTAGATGAATAGTTACCGTTTAAACTGTTATGTTTCATCCGTCCCACCCCTGTGTTTCAATCGCCCCGCTTTGGAGGGACGATTGAAACAAAGCACAACTCCCGATCAAAGTCAATTTTTACTTAAATCATTCTATATTTCTAACGAATAACAGATGATACTAGGAGAACACATATGTGAGTTGTTGATCACAAAAAAAAAAATCTACCTGTAACCTAATCTTAGAAAACGACGTTTATCTGAAAAGTGTTTCAACTGTCCCGGCTCTCCCCTAGTTTATTATCTTTCAAATGGTACTGCATAATAGGAATGACCCTTAGAAATCTAATTAATGAAAGCAAGGACAATCTGGGAAAGGGGTTGTTACCACTTCCTTGGTTCTCAGGCATATTCTGCCCACATATCCTTCCTCCGGCTGCCAGCTGTGAAGAACCTTCAGGAGCCGTTCATCGTTCGCTAGGGGGCGCTGCTGATGCGCTTTCTTTGACTCGCTCTTCTCCTTCGACAGAGGCGTTCTCTCCTCCACCAGGAAGTAGTTGAAGGACGTAGTCGGAAACAACTGGCAAGAGAGAGAGTATTTCAGCATGCGTTTATGTGCTGAGGAATGAAGAAAATGTGAACCAGACCAGTAAACACTGGAGTGAACACTGCTTGCTCCTAATGAGAGAATGAATGACAATCATTCTATAAAAGGAGGACAGTTTGGCACTGGCTGCACTTCCAAGGTTAATCCGAAACATTTTCAGAACATATAAAAATTGCTCCTCAGGAATTCTAAACAAGAGCTCTGAATCCGTGATGGCACCACACACAGAGTGCTTACACTACTTCATCTACAGTAGTTGACCATGTCCTCTAACAGAGCCCTCAGACAGTTCATTGCACTAAACAGTGTTCTGGTGTGTGCTAACCTGTCTAAACTGGCTCGCTTCAGTTGTGTTGACACTTACAGAGTCCAGGAGCTGTTTGGCTGTGGTGTATTCATCAACACACATTACGGTGAAGGGTTCGGGGCCTGGAACACCATGCACTGTCACTTTGTGCTGCTGAGCGGCGCGTCTCTCCTCCGTGCTGAACAGCTGAAGGAAAAAACAAACTCTTTTTTTTCACACTCTAAAACTTAAGACATATAACATGCTGCTAAACAAAAGAGCACATTCTTAATATTGTTCCAAAGCTATTAAACAACTAGTGACAGTTTAGATAAATAAAATGGTTCAGTCATGTATTGTGTATACAAGCAGGCGTGTTATGCACCTACTGTAATTTTTATTTTTGGAGACAAGTGGCGAGAGAAGATAAGACCAAAAAGAAAAAAGTTGTATAACTGTACACAATAATAACAGTTTCTGCCACAGATTTTAAATACTTTTTACCGATGATGTTTATAATAATGGATCAATATACAGATAGATATATACCTTTTTGTTACCCTAGTAATTTAGTCTGGTCCAAATCTACTTCATTGAAAACTCTGATATATATATGAAGAGTTCAGATGCAAAAGCCTCTAAATGCCATCTGAAATTTTCTTCTAAAATGATCAGTTTTATCAAGCTTGTATATTTAAGTTCAATAATTTCACTTTAATGGCAAGAAAAATTACCCATTAATTGTCATTTAAGTGAAATTACTGAATTTAAATATACAAGCTTGATAAAAATGATAATTTTAGAAGAAAATTTCAGATGGCATTTAGTGGCTTTTGCAACTGAACTCTTCATATATATATATATATTTTTTTTTTTCATATTTTAACAGTTTGAATAGGCATGCCACTTCTGTATCAGTATCATGCCTATGTCTTTATGATTTCCTGTTTTTGATTCAATTAGGCTGCACTCGGATGACAGGGACTGAGAGAGAGGAATGCAGCGCATTCCAGAGTTTGAAAAACATTGGAAATATTTGCACAATGTTTTCTCAAACATACGGTCTACTCCCTTGTGGGACTGAATGGCACGTATAGAGGATTCATTAATGTAAACTCTTTTATTTCTGCTGTCCAGTTCCACCAGTACTACATGTAACACAAATATCTCTCTGTGATCCTGACATCTGTGTGGTATTATAAGTGTGTTATGAATGCGGCCTCACCACAGACGCAGGGAGCGGTCCTCCGGTGGGACTCTCCTCCGTTCTGCGGCTGAAGATGAACATACTCGAGACCTCCAGAGACTCGTTGTGCAGGTTCCTCAGTTGCAGGTGTCTGTAGCCTGGAATAATCACAGAAACCAAATGAAATATACTGGACGAAGGTGGACACGCATCAATTGAATTAAGACACAACAATAACAAAAAAGCAGTACATGATCAAATAGAGTAATATGAAGGCATCAATAAGTGATTGTACAACAACTGTTGACAGACTATATAAAAAAATGATAATAAATAAAATATATATTTTAATTATATACTATAATCATTTTATATATTGATACCAAGTAATGACTGAATGGATGTTTTTTAATATAAAGAATTTTCTTTAAAGAAATAAATTATTTTATTCAGCAAGGACACTGTAAATTTATCACAAGTGACTTTCAAATAAATGCTGTTTATTTTTACTTTTTTACAAAGAATCCTGTAAAAGGTTTCTACAAATATATTAAGCAACTATTTTCAACATTAATAATAATAAGAATAATATTAGATAATAATAAGATAATATTAAGAAATGTTTCTTGAGCAACAAATCAGCATTAAAATGATTTCTGAAGAATCATGTGACACTGAAGACTTGAGTAATGATGCTGAAAATTCAGCTTTGCATATATAACAATATAAAGCAGTTCTTTTAAATTGCAAAAGAAAATTATGATTTTTTCAAACTTTATTTTTGATCAAATAAATGCAGCCTTGGTTATCAGAAGATACTTCTTTCAAAAACATCTTTTAGTGAAGAGCATGTAAAATGTACATTCTGAGGATGAAGCAGGTGGCAGTTATCAACCCATACTCAGTACAGCAGTAACTACACTATGCTCCTGTAATGAGTTTTCTACCTGGTTTGAGGGTTTTGAGGGGAAGTATCCGCTGAGCGGTGACCTGTGAGCTGTTGTTCTCCACCACAGCAATGCGCAGAAACGCCAGATCCTCGAAGTGCACTTGGAACAGGAAGCGCTCATTCCACATGGGATTGAGTGTGTTGCGGTGTATGGGCTTGGTACGGAAATGGCAGCCGTCTGCCAGCATACCCAACACCTCCACTTCCACACAGGGACTGCCGTTTGAGTTACCCGGACACACGTTCTGCCCTGAAACAATCTGTGTGCATATCAATTAATTCATGTCAGATTAGCTGGAGTATCCAAAAGTAGTTTGAACACTGAATATGGGATACTCAAGGCTCTTACAGTGAGAGTGTAGAGCGTAGGGTTCTCCAGGTCTCGGCCCAGAGGATAAAAGTGCTGATATAGGTGGCAGCTTCGCTCCCACAGGACTGGAGGCTTCAGTACATAACCACAGTGACCATTAGCCTCAAACAAAGCTGCGTTCAGCTGCAATGGCAGGTCTAGAGGAGAATATACCATCAACATTCAATTATCATCTGAAAAAAAGGACTGAATTCTTGAAATCATCTTGTTAGAATAATGCTTTCATGGTTCAAAATATCGTCTTTTGTGTTCAGCAGAAGAAATAAATTCAAACAGGTTTGAAACAACTTGACAGTGATTAAATGATGATAAAATGTTAATTTTTAAGTTAACAAAACCAAAATATCTTTTACATTCCACAAAAGAAAGTCATACAAGAATAACATAATGATGACTTATTGATGATTTATGGGTGGACCATCCCTTTAAATATGGTAATCTTTAAAAATATATTTATTTAATTTATTGGTTTAATTTAAATAAAATAGTACATTTAATAACTGATCTATTTAAAGGTGCAGTAAGTGATTTCTGAAAAAAGCAGTTGAAAGTGGATTGGACGGAGCAGCAGTACCACACTCTTGTAGCCAATCAGAGATAGTGAACAAGAGGGAGACTGTAGAAAGAGAGATGGCTGAGAGACATTACTAAAGAGAAAAGCTCAGAAGAATATCACTGGAAAAGTTATAATCTGGCAAGAGCTTGAGGTTTTTTGTTTTTCCTCATCATTCATTTGTCATCTTCGCTTTATTTTGCTTCGCTTCAGCTATGATAAAGATACATCCACTCTTGCATTGTGTGTTCGTGCATTCTGGGGGTGGAGCAATGAAGGGAGGTTCTTCAGAAATCACTTACTGCACCTTTAATGTTTTACATTGTACACTGGTCTTCCATATTGACAAAGCCACATCTATGACAGCTTCTGTGAATCAATCAGCCAGAGACTCTTTATAACTATAAATAACCAGATAAATAACAAAGTGCAGTAAACAGTAAATCAACCAGCTTGAAATAATGACACTGGAAGTTACAAATGGCCGCACCTGCTCTTTCATTAAAAATATAGGTGGATGGCCTGATTGTCCTGGTCAATATATCAGTCTATCACTATCATTCACACCGATTATATCCCAGTGCTGTTGCAGATGAGCAGATTACGCTCTTTACCGTCAGTCTGATAGTTGAGGGCGACCAGCTGGATTCCATGCAGCCAGAAGATGAGAGGATTGGGGTTGGCAGAGTCGATGCGCGTGGCTGCTGGGTACGTGCGGAGCAGCTGGCAGCTGGTGTGCTGGATGAGTTTCTGGGAGTAGCGGCGACATAAACGCTTTGCGGCGTTCTCGTTGACTGAGGAGATGTGGTAGCATTTGGGTGTGCGGATGATGGAGCTAAGAGAGGTGCTCGGGCTCAGCGGCAGAGAGGTTTGTTCCTCCCAGGTCATACGCATGCCCTCCAGGCTGGCTGCAGAAGAACAGAACATTCCAGATCTGAGTGTTTGATTTTGAATTTTTAAGTTGCTATTGAAACAACTGGCAAAAAACCTAAACGTTTCTTTCATAGAAACTGTTTAAAAGTGAAATCAAGCACTATGAGATAGTTCAATAAACATCTTATGTGAGGCTGAGTCACATCTGCAATTTGGCAGAGACAAATCAGAGCACAAAGTTTAGAGAAGGGGAAAGTCTGCAACTACAAATGTATCCTCCTCACACACTGAGAACATTACAGCAAAGTTTAGAGTTTTGCACGTGTTTAAGTTCACTTAAAAATACGCTTGTTGTTTCAAACTTTTATGACTGACTGACTTACTTTCTTCCACAAACATTTTATAATGCTTGTCAATCAACAATTGAATTTGAATGGCAACTTATGGTGACATGTAACTAGTAAAAAAAATCCGAAAAAAGATCCGCACACGAATATAGGCCAAAAAGCTCACAGGATTGTATTGTCCATAGGCCACAAATAAAGTGAAAAAGTGCAACAACAAAAAAAAGCACAAGGTGCGCAAAACGTTCTCGGGTTCAACCCTTCATCAAATGTAATTCCTGATACCAAAAATTGTCATTGTTACAAGAAGAAATCTAAATCCTGATATCAACAATTAGCATTTTAACTAGTGATAATTAACTTGTTGATATCACAATTCATATCCTGTGAAAGATTAAAAAATCTAAATGTGCATTTGAAAACCCGACATGCACCATCCATCTTCCCGTACTTGTGATAAGAAGCGCTTATCAACAAAAGAGAAGATTTAAGGGTTTATGTGGTTTTCTGACAAAATAAAAGTTTGATGGTTTAATGTTTGAAAATGATGAAATCAAGAACCATAAATATTAGTATTGCAATTTTGTTGTTGTAATGTAAAATAAAAAAATAGTATAAATAATAGTACTATTATTATGCAATAAAGAGACGCTTTTTAAAGACATTTGCGAGTTTTGTTTCTCACAATGGACTGTAGGTAAATATCCACCTCATCCAGCACTTTTTTTCCTTTTAGTTTAGCATTTGGCAATGAATCAAACTGAATCGTGAAGAATTCAGACCTTTTGGCAAAGCCTTAAATTAAAACAGTCATTAATTTGCGAATCTGGCATCAGTATTTCTGATTCTAAACAGATGATAGAAGACATATTACTTGATTGCTGAAATATTACCAGGGGAAATATTTCTAAGGGTGTCGTGGTGTATGATAATCTTCATTGTCAGGAAAGGATTACTGAAGGTAATATTTTACCAGGGCACAGAGGTATTTCATGCCACAGAAAAAAGGGTGTAGAGATGTTCTTGGGACTTACAATTACATGTATTCCTTTAGACTTGCAAATGAGGAATAAGTGCGAGGAAAAACAAAGTTTCAAACATCGTCCAATTTTTTGAAGCTTTTAAGCTCCAAAAAAGAATGAAACGGAGTCTATACGACTGAAGCTTGTTATTTTCCATTCATTGTAATTGCATGGAAAAGAGTGACCAGCACATTCTTCAAATTTTTTTTAAAAACTCTTGAAAGATTTTAAACAACATGAGGGCAAGTAAATTAATTTTCATTTTAGAGCGAACTGTCTTTTTAATAAAAATAAACTGATAAAAGATGCACTTGTGTTGAGATGGCTGGAAGTTCACATCCATTTAAGCTTTCAATTTTCCCCTTGCCCTTTAAAAGTGCTTTTACTCAAAAAGCACATGCTTGTTTTCTCAGACAGTCAGTCACTGGAAATATTTTGTAGAAAGGCATTTTTATGTGCTTTCGAGGGACTTCAATATAATGGAAAACTTGAGAGCCCTTTTCCCATGGGTGCTCTAAGTGGGTGTTCTATTTCCTGCGTGCCCTGTGCACAGTTCCGTGCAAAGCCGAGGCAGCCGTACCTTTCCCTGGAGCTCGGACCAACGTCACAGGCTCCCCGGGGCTTCCGCGAGCAGGAGCGCTGCCAAAAATTGATTTCCGGCTTTTTCTGTCTTTTCCCCTTCCAGAGCCTGATGGGGAGAGGGTGGAGAGGCCTAGTTCCCACGCACACAAACACAAACAAACACATATGTAAGGTCATGGCTGCAGGGTATACGCTCCTCCAAAACTCAAGAGCTTGATACTGTTTGTTTGTTCAAGACTCGCCTCTGGGACTACTACAGTTTCCAGCAAAGCCAAACACCTGAATCTAATTTACCCGCCATTTTTCACAAATTCAACTGCAGTTTACATGAGCCATGTAGCACAAGAGATGAAGTGTTACTTATTTTAACTTAAACTGGAGAATAAATTTGTAGCTACTCAGAATGAAGCTAGGGATGCTAGATTTGTAAATGAGCTTCCCCAAAACAGTCTCGTCATCCATTAGGAGGTTGCATCTATTTCCACAAGTGAACACGTTGGGTCTGTGTTAGTTAGTTGTGGACGGCATGCACAAACACATCAGAAGAGAACTGCACAAAAATATTATGTAGTGATGCATTGAAATGATTTCCTTTTTTTTTACAGAAACTGAGCTGTATAAACTTTAAACTGCAACAAATATAAACTTTAAACTGCAACAAATATAAACTTTTTAATAATATAATTATGTTCATTGTGAAACCAATTCGTTGTGGCTGTAATAAAACTTCATGATTTATTCAAACATACATTTAATAAAGGAAAGGTTAAGTAAAAACGGAATGAATGTGTAATAGTGCATGTATTTATCAAAAGGCTCCTCTCTAGGGTTATTTGTCGAGCTATGGACACTGAATTGCTTTCCTAAAATTAATGTAACATTACGTGACATTGTTTACAAGCTGTTTTACTGACATCTTTCACAGTTGAAAACACTAATTGAGCAAATAAATGAGACATGATACATTTCAGTTCTACTGTGTTTTAACATACCTCTGATGTTAATTTCGTGCTATTACTTCGTACCGACTTTGTTTATATCAAAAGTAATAAAGCACAAAAATTATTGTGATTATTGGATGGGAGGCACACTAAAAATAATGTTTAGTGATTTGTTTCGTTTACGCATCAGCTGAAAAGAGCATAGACTAAAAGATCTTGGTTCATCAAAATGAAGATCGATTAAAAATGACAAATCAATATCGTCAACCAGCCCTAGCGTCACACACTGACACTGACATGAGACAAGGTCAAAATATTCTACTGGAGAAGCAATAATTAAACGTCACAATTTTGATCAATGATTTCAGCCCTCTAGAAAAATCATTTTTGGCCAAATTATTCGGTGCATCAATAATCTTATGCGTTTCCCAGAAGCTGACAGAAATATAAACTTTCCTTTATGTAGTTGTGTAATAATTAGATGAGATGGAAACCTGGGAATTTGATGGCCTGACAGTAGATCACCAGATCAGAGAGCTCTTGAGCGATCTGTTTGCTCTCCTTCTCATTCTGGGGCAGGTAGAACTCCTCTCCTAGTTCCATGTCAAACATCTGCAAGTGCACACAAGTACAACATTCACAGACATGTCTGTATTCAGCTTCAAATTAACTCAAAGCTTCATTGATACTGTTCTGTACTGACCTTTCCTTTGCTTCCCGCTTTCTTAAAACGCTTCGGCATCTCATCATTGGACTCATACTGAAGTTTCTCAGTGGATGACTTGCCTTCGGGTTTGTCGTCAAGAATATTGTCTGCAGAAAAAAAATAAGATTAAGAAACATTCTCAACATGAACCCAAAGAGAATTTTCTTGTTGCAGCCAAAACAAGCGGTTTAAAAAAAAAGAGGAAAAGAAATGAGAACAATTTTGTCTGAATACGAAATAAAAACTTCGCAAAGCACATAAAAATGTAAAGCAGACAAATTTGAAAGTAGAAGCCAAATAAAGACTGTGACACCATTATTTCTTAAAGGGATACTCCACCCAAAAACGAAAATTCTGTCATCATTTACTCACCCTCAAGTTGTTGCAAACCTGTATGAGTTTCTTTCTTCTGCTGAACACAAAGCAAGATATTTTGAAGAACGATTGGAACTTTGGCAACATTGACTTCCATAGTAGAAAAAAAAAAAGTCAATGGTGCCAAAGTTCCAATCGTTCTTCAAAATATCTTGCTTTGTGTTCAGCAGAAGAAAGAAACTCATACAGAGTTGCAACAACTTGAGGGCGAGTAAATGATGACAGAATTTTCATTTTTGGGTGGAGTATCACTTTAAAGGGATAATTCACCCAAAAATACAAATTCTGTAATTTACTTTTTTAACCCTGTATGACATTATTTCTTCAGCTGATCACACCAGAAGATATTTTTTGAAGAATGTTGGTATGTTGACTATTTACAAAAAATAAACATGACACAAAGTCGTGTAGGTTTGGAACAACTTGACAGAATTAGCATTTTTGGGTGAACTATCCCTTTTAAATCAGCATGAAATGGAAATTGCAAGTGAAACGGCTTCTCGAACAAGAAAAAAAGTAGGGCGGGACTTAATTGGGAATTGATTGGATCATTGTTGCTTTCTAATTATGATTTAAGTGAAAGGTTGTCCCGCCCTCGTGCCAGTAAACACGTCATCAGAGTAGAGAATAAGGGTATTCATTAGTGCACATGAATTTAACAAAATAATAATGATCTGGATGGATAAATCATTTACAACACACACTGCTGTATTCCATAACAAAAAGATGATTTGGCAAGTTTGATTTTATGGTGATACAGATTTTGGTCATGATTGACAAAACTGATCATTTAAAAATGAAAAATCTTGGACCATTCATTCTGCAGACATGCAACCCACAGACACTGTCAGATCCTCATTAGACGGCAAGATTCCTCACAAAGGCAATTAACTGTTTATCGGTTGTCACACAAACAATCAAAGCTTTGCTTTTTACCTTATAACGAAACAAGTCACATATAATTTTTTTAATTTAACTTAAAATCATGGTGCACCCGGAGTAAGAAAGCAGGTTGAGTAAATGCCCAGCATTCCCCTGACTGCACAAACTCATAGCTGAGTCTCTGGGGAAGGCTATTTGGGAAAGAACAAAGTCTTTAAACAGAGAGCAGCACAGGGCATGAGAAACCAGATGGCTTTGTTTTTTCCCCACCGATGAGCCAGTGCCGCAAGCAATACGGCATACGCAAGCAAGGTCGAGCCATTTTCAAAACACCAAGGACGTGGAAGAGGCGAACGTGGAAGCGAGTTTGGGTTGTTTTGTTTATACACTGTACCACCCATCTTTATAAAATGTATTCATGGCAGAGCAGACAGCACACACCTGAAGGATCTCAAACATAAGCACCATTATTCTTCTTTGATTTCCTCTGAGTGCAAGCAATCACATCAGAGTCAACACACCGGCAGCTTACAGCAGTAGGAGAAACGCACAACATCACGGCACACGTTTACATGGGCAGTTGACATGACATTTTTACTGTCTTCAATGAAAAAAGGCAACATTCTTCACTATTTTGGCTGGACAGAATTTTTTTTTAATTGTCCACATTTTCTCTTTTGACCAATTTTTAGCAAGTGGTGACCAATGCATTGGTATATAATTTTGGGGTCTTCCAATTTTAACAAATGACTAGAATTGAAATCCTTTGCAAACTTGAGAAAAAAAGACTAACTTACACCTTTCCTAATACAAATGCATATACTTTTATCTTAAAGTTTTAAACAATATGTAAAACCATGTCCATTTGCCAACCACCCACATATGCTCACACACAGTACATTTACCTTCCTGGCCATAGGAGGCTGTGGAAGCATTGAGGACATCGGCTAATAAAAAGGAGAAAAAAAAAAGAGTGAAGAAAATGAAAGAAAGAAGGTGTGTGTGTCTGGGGGGGGGGTGGGCGTTAAAAAGGGTCAGCATGCTGCCAGTGAAGGTGCCATAGTGAGAACAGTAAAAGTTTGTGAGGGGGTTAGTGAACAGAGCAGAAAATTCAACTAAATATTCAGATAATTGCTGTCGATTCGAGTTAAAATAAAAGACATGTTGGCTTGAGTTATGCAAAGTATGATTACCATCAGAAAGTGACTCATAATCATAGTCATACTCGTCTTCCTCCTCTTCTTCTTCATCATTGTTTCCCAGGGACGTTCCGCTGACTGTGCCGTTGTTGGCCTGGGCCTGCATGTGAGCCAGTTGATGTGCCTTTTGAAACGGAGGAACAAAAAGTTCAGAAACCTTTCCAATATTAATTCTTGATTTGGATGCTTCAAGGACTCAATGAAGGTTACTGATACTAAAAATGTAACAGTTAGTCGAGACTACATTAAAGCTGTGCAGATTTCTGCACAATTGGAAAGTCTGTAATACACATTTAATTCCACACATCCCCCACCATTTGCATGTTTGTTTATTAAATATGTTGGCTAATTTGATTGTGCTTTTCAATATGGGGGTAGTACTTCCAGCTCAGTTAAGGATATTTTAAAATGTTTAAATGCATTCTGCAGATGCTCCTTCAAAATCAGTGCAGAGACTCAAGTCAAATGTATCTATATAATGCTTTTCACAAAGTATACTGTTTCAAATCATTGTTACAGCAACTCATACTGGTATGTCTATAATACCTTAACATGGAGCAATATTAAGGCAAGACATTTATCTTAAGCTAGTCTCATATGACATTTGACATGTTAGTGATGCACTGAAATTTCAAGAACCAAAAATATGGGAAAAAAAGGATTTTTGGTTTTGGACGAAATTATTTTGAAGGGCCAAACTCTTGATATAGATTTTAGTCTATCTTCATTTTGATGAATCGTTATTGATACTTAAATTTCAAGATCAACCTTTTAGTCTATGCGGTTTCCTGTTAATGCTTAAACAAAGCTTCACTAAACATTATTAGTAGCATGCCCGCCATCCAATAATTGCAATAAGCTTTGGGCTTTGTTACTTTTGATTTGAAACAAAGTCTCATCTTTTGAATTCTCTCCTTTTTATCATGAAATACAAACAATAAAATGTCATTTTGATGTTCTTTAATGTGGAGTGATGGATCGCTATAACCGCCTCAGTTCAATTCTGTGCATCACTAATGCACATAAAATGGCAAGAGCTAGCCAAACCGGGCAGTTCCAATTGATTGTCTGGCTGCCGTGATTCATTCAGATTAGATTTTGTAGAATGATAATTGTCAATAAGTCTAAATTGTGTATAAATCAAATGGTCTTGAGATCAGTTCTGTGTTGCACTCTCTCATCTACCTTTTGTTTAAGAATGTCCACTGGAGCCTGGTGAGCTTTCAGCTTCTTATTTTTGAGGAGGATCTTCCCTCGGAGCTGAAGAGGAGATGGAAGCAAAGGCTCATCCGCAAAATCACTCTCAAACAGGAACTTGGTCACCAGCTTCTCTCCAAAAACAGTCTAAAGAGAAAAAATACGGACAATGTTCTCCTTCCACAGGACACAGACTCGTCAAATGATCAGCTTGAGAACATATATAGAGTAAAAATGCAGACAGGCACCTTAAAAATCTCAGCCATTTTGCGTTGCTGTGGTAAAGAGCAGTGGTTTTCAATGGACAGAATCACAGGCATCTCTGAGTACACAAACGCTGCACGATTGATGGCCTCGACAACATCCTACAGACCACAAGAGCATTTCAGTCAGCAGAAAACATACATAAAATCAACAGAATTATCTTCAAGCATTGATTTCTAACCAGACCTTGAAAGGAATCTTAGTAGTGAGAGTATGTCCATGGTAAATAACAGGCATGCCGTCGTCCCCGTCCCAGCAGTCCAACTCAACGCTACGACAGCCCTGCAGCAAAACCTGTGACAGAAGCCATAAATCAAATTCATGCATTGAAATGCTGTGGTTTAAACTACATTCACAAGCAGGTGACATCCACAGTATGGCATGCGAAGCAGTGGTCGTCAAATATATTTATGGAGTGCATTGTGAATCGTTTTTCGCCTTGGATCAGGTTCAGGATAAACAGAGAAGTCCAGCTGAAGATGTACCTGGCTGTAAAGCTCCACTGAAGATTCTCCCTTCAGCTGATGGCCCGTGAGGTATGTGTTATGAGAGGACTCGATGTAATAGTACGAGAGCGGATACTGGAGCTCATCCAGGTTCACTTGAGACTCCTCGTTTTTAGAGGCAAAGTTGTCCTTGTCCATTAGAAACCTTCGAGAGGCAGATTCATTTTTAGTCATGTAGCAGCAGAGATTATATGAATATAACATATTATCCAAATCTGCCAAAGTATTGTGTTTCTGAAACTTCTGGTCCAAATTATTTTGTCAAATATGTTTAATAAAACCAAACCTGGCAAATCCTTCAAACGACATCCATCCCATCTGACGCATGTTTGAAGAAGGCTCAAATTTCTAAAGAAACAAAAAAACCAAATTAAATGTTATTACATTGGCATGCATATCATTAGATGTCTTATGGTGATTTATGAGTTGATGAGATGCAAATATCGAACCGTCAGTCAATGACTCTTATTCTTAATAAAGGAAGAATCAATTGTCCATGATGTTAACGGTAACCCACCGCTGAGAACTTTAAAACAGTGCCAGACACTTGACAGCGTTCTGACAAAAGTTTGAAGCAATTGTTTTTTCTGACAATTAGTTTTCACATAAATTAGGAAAATCGGTCAATACAAAGTTTGAATGTTGGCTTGAAAATGTCTTTTCAAGGTTTAAACAGCTCAAACAATTCTAAAGTGTGAAGGTTAGCAACACAAGACATTTAAATTGACAGTGCCAAGTTTGCTGCACATGGTTAGAAAAGACAGAAAAATAATTTTAATGTTTTTCCTAAAACGGTCTTATATTTTTTTTTTTAATTAACAAAAGGAATGTCTTTAAATGACATCCAGGAAGTGACATAATTTGTGGTAGAACAACAGCACAAACAAGTAAGTATTAGCAGTGACTTTGATGAATTCGGTGAGGTCTTATGGCATTAGCTGGTTTGCATCATTTTAAAACATTCAATGCAGTTATATACAATTGCATAAATGAGAACAACAATATATAAAAACTTTAGATCTTTATTTCAATCAACTTTAATGTTTATGTGCCAAATTTACTCTCAATGCATTTCTTAAAGTCTGTAAATTACTACAAAAGCATATTTATGTGCTTTATAACAGGAATGGTCTTTTTCAATTTCAAAGTAACAATTATTGGTCTGATCAGAAAAGTTTATAAAACTCTGGCTGAGACTTTCCGACTTCCAGGGAGTTCTTTTACTCACCTGTATGATGCTAAGAATCTCATCATAGCTCAAATGTTCTCCCTGACAGTTGACCAAGAAGTCATTGAGCTGAGAGATGGCCAGTCCCAGCACACCCAGCGATGAATTCTCCACTCCAGTGCCATTGGTCACGATGCTAGCAGCTGCGATGGCATCTGAAATCTGCTTCTGGTTGTCAGACATTTGCTGCCGCGTGCGGATAAAAAGGCCCAGGTCAGAGCCATTACGAGTTAGGAGATCTGTGAAGAGATCAGCTTTGTAAAAACATCCTACCTTATCGCTAACTTTGGTTTAAAAATGACTATTATTCACACATGCCCACCAAGATCTGGTTGCAGTCCCGTAAGTTTGTCGTCAATCCTCAGTGTGGTGTAGAGAGGAACTGAGTCAGGACCCGAGCGACTACATTGCACTGCGTAGGTGTCGAACAGATCCTTCAGATCCTTGCGACTGCGAATGCTGGACACATAGAAGACAAATGGGAAACTTTTAACAATCATCCAGATTCAAAACACAAGCTCTGTATTTGGTTAGAGGGAAAAGTATGTTCTACCTAAAAGACTTGAAGAGCTCCACAAATTCAACAAAGGTCATGATGCTGTCAGAGATCATGAGTTCCTGGAAGCCCCTGAAGCAACCTTTCCCTCGACCATGCCAGCTCCGACTGCTCCAGGCCCTGAGACCACAAAACACAGTCAGTTCTAACGGAAAACAGCCTTTACAACAAGCTTCAAGACAAATAATCCAATTTATTCTTCACCATTTACAGATGCACACACGTCACTGAAACATCTTTGAAAGACTGCATCACTTTAACGTAAGCTTAAACATGCATGCGTATAACAAATGAGATCTTGTATCTTTAAAAAAAAACATGACCTTGTGAAGCCAATGTCCTTTCTGGGACTGCACTGAATTTGTATTTCTGCAGAGGGACTGGCCTTACCCTGGCTGACTTTTGGAGTTGCTGGGAAGAATGGGGGAGGAATGGGGGCGTGTAGGGGTGGAGATGTTTGTGCTAAAGGAGCCAGAGGAAGATGAGGAAGAGGACAAGGAGGATCCAGGAGACTGGCCTTTGCTGTTGGATAAGGAAAAGGGTCCAGGGTGGCCAAAGGTACTGCAGTCCTCTATTGAAACATTAAAACATGCCACAATGTCCCTGATCTCTTAAGACATTCACATCACAAAATCAATTATTTATATATTCGATTATCTTAAGTGCATAAATATATATGCATAAATAAACATGTTTCTACAATTATGTTTTACCAGAGTCCAATTAGCTGTCAACAAAATGTTCAGTAACACTCACCAGCCTGTTCCTGCTCGACATTTTCCAAAGGGTCTGACTCTCTCCTTCCTAAAGTCTCCTTACAGCTCCTGGTCTTGCGTGAGATCATCTCATCATCTGTTCCGTCGCCACTGTCCCCCTGTGAACAGGACAGTGCATTACCCAAGTGAAATAGCTAATCCAGGTCTTGACATAGCTTGACATTGCCAGTCTTTCTCTTCTTACCCTGACTAAAGCTTTCTTCTTCTTTTTGACATTGGAGTTGATGCCCAGCGGACTGTTTTTCTGGACTGAGTTCTTCTCTGCACTTTTGCTGGTGGATCCAGGACCACTAGCGCCCATATTCCAGCGTCTCCCACCGAACAGTTCGATAGCATGGGCCAGTGTGGGCCCCTCAAACTTACTGTCCTCCTAGAAAAAGGAGTTTTACAGCAATATAAAGCCACCGATAATAAAAATGCATAATAATGAATGGAATTCAGCTTTCAAAAAAAAAAGCTGCCTCAGCTGACCTAAAGTTAGCAGAGTTATGTTAAAAGGAAACAGTGCAGGACAGGGCAATAAAAAGTGGAATGTGTTTGGTGTTGTGAGAACTTCAATATAGAGTACCGTAATTTAACACTGAGGAGAAAACAACATATGTGCAAAAATATTTATCTAAAAGCAGCCTGCAGTAGTTTAAGATGGTTTGGCTGGTCTATCAGCATGGCCAAACTAGTGTTCAACTGGTTTAGCTGGTCAGCCAGTAGATCTGCCAGCCTGATCAGCTGACAAGTGCCCTAAACCCTTCTAAAGCTGTCAAACCAGACAGCTTGGTGGCTAGCTAGTGTAAGACCAGCAGGCTCTTTTATAGAAGGGTTGTAATAATTGTTACAATATTAACTGCCTAAGGGATAAATGAGCATAATATGAAACATTCATTCTGGAAAAAAAAAAAAAAAAAAAAAAACCTTCCATAGTGTGCTATTATTACATTACTAAACACATAACTTGGAATGATTGGTCTATTTGTATTGTGTTCTCACTTGGATTAATTGCATATTCTAAATTAATAGATGTAAATGTACCTGGTACAAACTAACATACTGCTTTCGCAGCCATTGCAGTCTCTGGTCAGGAAATTTCCTGATCTTCCTGATGGCACTGAGCAGCTCCTGGATGCCCTTGTGCAGCATGCATGCCGTGTGCTTGGGAGCCACAAAGTGCAGGAGCCTGTTGTCTGTGGTGTGAAGTCCATATAGCAGCGTGACACCATTTTCAGCAGGGTTCATGTTACATAGTTTGTGCTGCAGGCACACATAGTTAACATCCACTCCAGGGTGACCCATAAACACAGCCTTCACCACATTAAGGTCCAGGAGTCCATCGGACAGTCCGCAGTGCACAGGTTGGCCCAGGAGTAAGTGGTCTGGGGATGGTGGATGTCCCATGAAGCCTCTGGCTCTTCCACCTGGGCCGTAGCTACTGTGGGGCTTGGACCAGGTGAGGAAGCAGTTATCAGGCTGTAGACGAAGGAGGCAGCGGGCGGTGAGATGGGTCTCAGGGTCATAGTGGATGACGGTTGCTCCCTGGAGCAGGAACTGGTGAATATCTGGCTGAAGTGAGAGCACGTACCAAGGGATGAGCTCTGTACCGTGGCTAAAGGGTCCATGCACCTCTTCTATGATCTGGAAGTCTATGTCCTTAGCCAGCTCAAGTGGGTCCCCTTCAGAGTCTGAGAGGTCCCCTACTAGAAACCTTAAAAAAAAAAACACGAAGCAGGTGAAGCAGACATAAAGGATCAAGTGAATAAACAGAACTCTGTCTGGAAAACTTCTCACTTTCTTGGAAGAGGTCATGCCATATTAGTCTTGTAAATGGAGTTAACAAGAGCATACAATATTGAAGAGCACTGTCTACCTATGACACACAAATTGAGGGTCGTAATCAGGGCTTGACATTAACACCCGCCAACCCGCCAAATGCGGGTGGATTTTGCTCGTGGCGGGTGACACAGTCACTCCAACTAGCCACTTTGGCGGGTTGAATAATTGTAGTCTTTTAGAAAGGCATCTGAAATGAGCCGACACACTGGCTGTGCTTGGTGTGTCCATTTTTATTTCGGCTTCCATGTTAACAGGTTAGAGCTTCGACTGCGTGACACGCGCGTCTCGAGCCGCGCAGGAAACGCGTGCATGCTAGAAATAGAACCGACGCCTATTTTTCACGCGACACGCTACGTTGGAAGCGTTTCCAGGCAAAATAGAAGAAGTCATTTTGACACGAACACATATTAATAAATTACATTTTTTATGTTTGAAAGTCTATATGTTTTGACAAATGCAGATATAATAAAAAAAATAATAGGCTAATAATAATGATCGATTTTCAAATATTGCACCTGTCAATACAGAACGAAATATTCTGTAGGCTAGCCTATTTTGCCGTCTATGCTGCCGACGTTGTCTTTGCTGTAGGCTATATATTTATGTTTAGGCCTATATAATATATCATTTTTCGTGAGGTTTGAGACTGACCTACTTTCCATTGCAACTTGTAGAAAAGAATTTCCCATCGGGGTTCAATAAAGTAATTCTGAGTCTGATTCTGATATTTAAACAGACAGTGTTTCTAATGCTAAATGTTTTTTCAGTTTAGTTTTTTTTGTTATCTTTTTTTATTAATCTTCTACATTCATGCACCACTTTTATTAAGCTACTTTTTTATGTCTTTATCTTAATACATGGTTTTATTTAAAAAAAGGAGCTTTACACACAACCTTATCAGAGCTAATGATAATGACATGTATTGTTATACATTTATGTAGTCTTGATTTAGGTGTGTACAGTGGTTTTACATTTTAAATGGTTGTAAATCTAGTTCAAGTAAATTTTAGAACGCCATAGTCAACTTTAATCAGGCATTTTGACAACAACAAAAATGTGGCTAGTAAAAATGCTGTGTGGCTAGTAACTTTGGAAAACCACTAGCCACATTGGCTAGTGAGCAAAAAAGTTAATGTCAAGCCCTGGTCGTAATATAACACAATACAATGCTATTAATTTTGTTAAAATGCTTTAATTTGTGCACTGTGGCAGAGCTGGCGTCTTGATCTTAAAAGGCAGGTGCGCATTAACGCACAGGCTTCCATTTACCTGGGAGTTTACAGCAGTGACAACCGCATTCTATAAATGACAAACCCTACATTTTCAGGACTAGCAACTGCATTTTCGGAACCGGACTGGACACGTCATACAGTGCGAGAGAGCCACTCTGCGTTGAAAGCGGGTTCGGTAACTTGAGTGTGGATATAATCTGTCATCCATGCTGCTTTAAAATCTCAATTTTTATTTAAGGTCGGATGTTTAAAATCTGAGGACTGAAAAATAGGAATCACAAATTGCTTAAAGGGTCACTTCACCCATTTGCATTAAGGTTTGTATTGTTAGAAACCCAGTCATATATTATAATGATGGTGGAATTTTGCTTGTTTTTTTTATGAGATGGGAGAAAAAAGGATTTAAGTGTTTTACTTCCGTCCTATCGTGACGTAAATATCGTCATTTTGCGTCACGATAGGACGGAAGATAAATTTCATTGAAAAGTGTATAGACTACAAACATTAGCTCATTATTATTCAAGGGTGTGGGACCCACTCACCCTACAGGCCTATTATAGATCAGTGGGTGGGACTTCACTTGCAGAAACCGAAATCAATATCCGCCATCTTGTTTTTGGAAGCTAAGCTAACGAGCGCTGTGGAGATAGGAAGTATGACAATGACTGAAGAAACTATACATGATATGGAAGAAGAGGATTTTGAAAGTCTGCTGCTCGAATCCGATGTTCGTGGCTATCTTTACGAGCCGCAATATAGTGAAGAGCAGCTGAGGCTGATGGAGGAACAGGAGGCGGCCGCCTGTCGCGGTCGAGGAGCCCGGACTGGCTCGAGCTGAGGCGGACTGCTGTGCCTGTGCTCTCGCTGTGCGCTACGGACACAGAGTCCGTCTGCTGCAGAGAATTTCAACGAAGGGACGTTTGTGTTGTGATGTGAACCACCATAGTTTCGCCTGACTGAACATCCAGGTATCATGCAGTAATACACCATATTCAGAAAGAAATACAAACGAGGAGTAATTCACTAATGAATTTGCCAATGTAACTTAACGTTAACGGGGTTTGTTGTTGTGGGAAGAAGGAGGCTGGAATCGGCGAACATTTAAACATTTTAATAGTAAAATGAACAAATACACAACGTAAGTATAAGCCAACAGCCCCTCATTGAAGACTGAAGTCCACACACAACATAAAATCAGGCCTGTTCCTCTCTCGATCTGCCGTTTATGCTTCCGCTCCTCTGTGAGAGATACGAGACCGGTCGGTGTGTCTCTTTACTTTCATTATCACTTACTAGAAATTTTGCGTGAAATGAATTTCAAACTCTGGTGGCAGCTAACGTTAGCCTTGTTGACGAAAGAATGATTTCTTTGATGTGCGCGCAGTTCCGGATTAGTGGGTGTGGCTTGCGGAGCTGTGCAATGTGGTGCATTGTGGGTGTTGTAGTCTTTCATACAAATGCACCCTTCGGTTATTTTCTGTCTTTTCTCGGTCAAGAGGGCAACAAATTCAAAAATTATTTTACATTTCGACTACATATATGATCCACTTTCAATAAAGATTCATGTTGAAATGGGTGAAATGCTCCTTTAAATGTGATCATGATGAATGAATTAAAGCTGAACACAGCATGTTTCAAAGTAAAAACGATGTTCTACGTGCTTGCGCTTTTAAAGCAGTTTGCAATCACCAAATAGCCCACATTTATGCAAAGTGATTGTTTTGATCTACTGTTAAAGAATAAATAATATTTTGTTCAATTTATGGTGTTTATATCATACCTGTAAACTTGCATTTCAGCCAGGAATTATAGGCATTATATGCCTTATCTATATAATGTATAATGCCTATAATAACAGTGTTTTTAAGCACAGCTCTACTTTGTTTATGTAAATGCTATAATTCTGCTGTTCCACAAGCGCCACCTACTGGCATTTCCGTATTCAACTATATTTGACCCATATTTCTACACAGCATACACAATGTTAACCAGTGTATTGACAAGATAAATTTTGACAAACAATTGGCAGGAAGCTAGCTGTAGTATACATTTTATAATGCTGTAGCCCAGGGGCCTCTGGTTATCTTAAGGGGCCCCTGCTGAAAGGTTGTGGTATGGGTCTTGTTTACTCTGTGCTTTGGTCTGCATATGGGTTTTGGTTTATGGTATCACACAAGACTGCAGTCTATTTCCAAAGAGTATTAAAGGTGACAATTACCTCAACCAAAGATTTGTACTGTATCTGCATCATTACAGATTATTCACAAGAATCCAATGGCTTTTAATGGTGTTCTTTAGTGTTCTAAATGAATGCTGCAATATATTCAGCATTACATATTTTTAATTCAATTGGACAGATCATGGACTGACCAACGCATTCTCATCCTTTGGCGTCATATAGGTGACGCCATATGACATTTCGTCGAAATCTTACGCACATGGCACCCTTTAGCGTCAATATAACACGCACTGTTATGGGTAGGTTTAGGTCTGGGGTAGCGTTAGGTTATGACGCCTTGGGATCCGCGTCTCATATTGACGCTAAAGGATGCCATGTGCGTCGGATTTAGACGCGCGTCACCTGTATGACGCCTTGGGTTCTGTGTCTCATATTGACGCTAAAGGATGCCATGTGCGTAAGATCTCGACGAAATGTCAAAAGCGTCACATGTATGACGCCTTGGGATGAGAACGGGCTGGACTGACAGTTGTTAGCTTGGGTTTTGAGATAAGGTGTCTTTCATCCCAAATGAGAAAGGTTGTCATTGATCTGGGTCTTAGGGGGTGTGGTATTGGTCTCGATATCAGAATTGTTGTTTTGGTCTGTGCTTTAGGTGATTGGAGATTGGTCTGAGTCTTGGAGAACTACGTCTTGACTTCAACTCTGCATTGTGGTTTCAGAGGCAGCAAATGCATGCATTTCTGAGTGCAAACACACCAAACCCATTAATCTGAAACACTACGTCACATAGAAACCAATCCAGTTAGACCAACCATTGAAACTATATGGCAACTTACAGGACACGCTCTGACCCAGGTCCTTTCCTTGAGAGTGCACAGCAAAGACAGAGGGTTGAATTGAATGGAAGAAAGGAAAAGAAGGTAGTAGTTTGAGAAATGAAAGTGACAGGCTTCACATGGGAAAATCTAGGGTGGATCTGTATCCAAACACAACATGCTAAACTTTGATACATTTGTATAAAGTAAGTCCTGCGACTGGAACAGTAGAGATGTAAGAAAAATGAAATAAAGAAGTATATCAAAGCCAGATTGCTCAAGATTCAGTCTTTTGAGAGACGAAAACAGAAGAGTCTACAACACAGGCGATGAGATTCTCCAGAGACACAATATTAACAACCGATATGTGCACCTTCCTCCAGATGACAAAGCTGCTTCAGCGTTGAAGACTAACAGAACTAAAAACCTCACTGCTTTCTATCTTCTAAGGAAATATAGGATCTGTAATGCTGTTCTGTACATAGGTCCACATGCATAAACACTAGTTTTAAAGTTTTTTTTCCCTCAGTGGATTCATAAGATTTCCTGATAAAAAAGAAATTAAATTATAATAAAAATGTGACTAATATTTTATAAGAAAACTTTAGACATTTCTTTTTTTTTTTTTTTTTAACATTATATTTATTGAATTTTAACAAAACAAGCAAGTGATACATTGACATAAGCTTAATATTTCACAACTTAATCCCCAAAGTAAAAAAAATAAGAACATCACATAACAGATTAACAAAGACAATAATAATAAAGAACAAAAAAATAAATAAATAAATAATAATAATAAAAAATAAAATAAAAATAAAAATAAAAAAAGAAGAAAACAACTCGGCAGTCAGCTTTACTTTCTTAATTTCCTTCATAATGCCTTAGGAACTCAGTTAACGGTGACCATATTTCTTCAAAATTTCTTCCCTTTCCTCTAACAATATAAGTGAGTCGTTCCAGTACAATACATGATGCCATCTCCTTCACCCACATATGATTTGAGGGTACATCCATTTTCTTCCAGTACAGAGATATTAACCGCCTGGCTTGCAGGAGTCCAAAGTCAATCAGTTTTATTTGTCTGGAGCTAAAAACACAGTTCTCTGGGTATATACCCAACACACATATTTTTGCCTCAGCAGGGATGTTTACTCCAACAATCTTTGACAAAGTCTGCATGACTGACTTCCAATACTGATGTAATTTTGGACAGTCCCATACACAGTGAAAAAGAGTACCCTTTCCATCAAAACATTTACTACAGCTATCTGGGATATTAGGTGACCAACGGTTCAGCTTGACCGGAGTTATGTAGGTTCTCATCAACCATTTATATTGGATGAGTTTCATCCTGGTACAAATTGACTGTTTTTGGGATTTTAAACATGCAGCTTCCCAATCTGCCACATTTATCTCCTCTTGGATGTCAGATCTCCATGCATCTAGCTTATCAGCGGTGGATTCCTCATCATGTGTTAGTAAAGCTGCATAAAATAAAGAAATATGACCTCTCCCTTCAAGATTTTGCAATATAATATTCTCTAATTTTGACAATGCTGGTTCAGATTCAATCTGTTTATATTTCGACGTAATGAAATGTTTAATTTGTAAATGTTTATAAAAATGTTTCTTTGGAATGTTATATGTTTGGCATAACTGCTCAAATGTAAGAAAGTTGCCATCCTTATAGAGGTCTGCTAGCTTCCGTACACCTTTATCCGCCCAGACTTTGAAACCTCCATCAGCTCTTCCTGCCTTAAAACTGGTGTTGCCCCAAATAGGCGAAAAAGGAGAGATGGGAGGAATACTTCCCATATACTGATGGGCCCTATACCAAATATCAATTGTGTTTTTTAAAAAGGGGTTTTTTGTAATTTTCCCCAATTTTTTGGGGCATGCTGAATATAAATACAAATTCAATTTAAGTTTTGTTTCTAATTGTTCAATTTTTATCCACGCTGGGGGTGTCTCAGTTGCAAAGTAGAATATGGCTGAGCGCAGCTGTGCAGACCAGTAATATAATTTAAAATTAGGGAGTTGTAACCCCCCTCTCTCATATGGCATGTACAGCAGTCGAAGCCTTAGTCTAGGTTTTTTATTATTCCAAATGAATCTATTAAAGACAGTGTTTAATTCATCAAAAAATTGTTTTGAGAGAGGCAAAGGGAGTGCCTGAAACACATATAAAAATTTTGGTAATATGCTCATTTTGATCATGTTTATTCTGCCAATCATTGACACGGGCATTACTATCCATTTATTTAAAGACTCCTTTACTTCACTAATCAAAGGATCATAATTCATTGGTACAATGGTTTTAATGTCTGGAGTAATTTTAACACCAAGATACACAAATCCCTCATTTGCATTAATAAACGGGGTCTGTATGACTGGGTTTAGCCTCTCGTCCCTGTTCAAAAATAGAATAGAAGATTTTGAATCATTTATTTCATAACCAGAAAATCGACCAAATAGCTCTATTTGTTGCATTAAATTTGGGACACTGATGGACAACCTTGTCAAAAAAACTATCAGATCATCAGCATATAGGGCTAATTTATGCTCCTGATCTCCTAACTGGATGCCAAATATATCAGTTCGCATTCTTATCGTCATTGCCAAGGGTTCCATAGCCAAAATAAATAACATTGGAGATAACGGGCATCCCTGGCGAGTGGAACGTTCCAATGTGAAAGGTTTAGAGACTATGTTGTTTGTCAAGACACTGGCTTTAGGATTTGTATACAAAAGTTTAACCCATTTGAGAAAGTTAAATCCAAATCCATACCTCGGAAGAACGTTAAACAAGTATGACCACTCTATTCTGTCAAAGGCCTGACGGGCATCAAGTGATAATAAAGCTGTATCTTTAGCATCAGATTTCTCATGAATTATATTCAAAACTCTTCTTATATTATGAAACCCTTGACGTTTTGGTACAAAGCCATTTTGATCGTTATGAACTAGATGTGAGATAAAGGGGTCTAATCTTTTTGCCAAAACTTTACAAAGTATTTTAGTGTCAACCCCCATCAAACTTATTGGTCTGAATGATGAGCATTCTGCAGGAGGTTTACCTGGTTTTAATATCAAAGTGATCATAGCCTGTCTTAGAGTGGGTGGGAGAACCTCATTTTTAAATGCTTCTTCATACATGTTAAAAAGTGGAACTATGATTTTTTCTTTGAAAGTTTTGTAGAATTCAATCGTAAATCCGTCTAGCCCAGGAGCTTTACCACTGTTGATACTTTGTATGGCCTGTGATATCTCTTCAATACTTAAATTCCTTTCCAACTCTTGTTGTGTGTCTTCTGTGAGTGTCTGGAACTGAAGTTGGTCCAAGAATAGGTCTTGTTCTTTCGAGGTTTGGCAACAATCAGATCTATACAAATTTTCATAAAATTGTCTAAAACTATCGTTAATTTCAGATGGGTCTACTGTTACCTCACCCGAGGAGGTCTTTATACTATTAATTGCTCTTTCGCTCTGTGTTTTCTTTATTCTCCATGCCAAAAGTTTCCCCGCTTTCTCACCTTGGTCATAATAAGATTGCTTTAACCACATTAAACTTTTTGCTGCTGCATCAGAAGACAATTTATTATATTCAGTTCTCAAACGTAATAATTTACTTTGTTTTATTGGGTCATCACTAACATTTAAGTCTAATTCCAAAGATTTAATTTGCCTATCCAAGATTTCCATTTGCTTTTGTTGTTGTTTATTCTTCGTACTCGTATAGCTAAGGATTTCACCTCGAATATATGCTTTAAATCCTTCCCATCTCATTGCGGCACAAGTTTGATCTGTATTCAACTCAAAGTAATTATCTATTTTCTCCCCTATAAATTTAACAAAGTTTGAGTTCTGTAGCCATCTTGCTTGAAACCGCCAACGGAACTGTTTGTGGGTAAAGTTGTCCATGTAAACATTCAGTGAGATAGCTGCATGATCACTGATCACTATGCTATCATACTGACATTGTTTGATCCTTGATAAAAGTTCCCTTGAGATAAGAAAATAATCTATACGCGATCGGGATTTATGTATACCTGAGTGACAGGAGAATTCTATTTTATTAGGATTTTGTTCCCTCCACACTTCCACCAAGTTCAGATCCAATATATATTGATTTATTAAATGTCTAGTTTGAGCTTTATAGATATCTGAGCCTGTTGAGCGATCTATACTTGGATTCAAGGTACAATTAAAGTCTCCTCCAATTATATAGAGTCCTTGCAGAGTGGATACGGTAAGAAATAGATCTTCAAAAAACTTTGGATTATTTTCATTTGGGCCATACAAACTCACTAAATTCAAAGTAATTGAGAGAATGTTACCCTGAACGATTACATATCTACCAGCCAGGTCTTTTTTTATTTGTAGCATTTGGAATGGTATACTCTTATGAATCAAAATAATTACGCCTCTTGCATAATTATTGTATGATGAGTGTATCACCTGACCCGGCCATCTGTTTTTTACACATTTTAATTCACAGTCTGTGAGATGTGTTTCTTGAAGAAAAATTATTTTCGATTTGAGTTGCTTAATCCTGTTGATAACCTGTTTTAGTTTAATTCTTTTCCTGAGTCCTCTGACATTCCAACTTGTGATTTTTATATCAGACATTATGAGTATTCACTTGTTCCATACATTGTTGGCTTTTTCAGGAGTATTAGTATAGCAATACATTGTGCCGAGTTAGTATGAAATACAGATAACTTTTGAATTAAAAAAAAGAAATAACTAAGTAAAAAAAGAAAATCCTGAAAATGACACATAACACTTAAATCCCCCCGCCCCCTCCCTTACTCAGATTAATAAATGGGGGTTTGTGCTAATCCACTAATAAGGGGAGTAGCTAAGCTATAAAACCCAACTTCAAAAAGCAGCAGTGGTGTCCGTAAACCATGCATACACCAAATTAAGAAATAAACACAGCAAACCCATATGAACATGTTAACATAGTCCTTCCATGAAATTATTCAACAGCAATGTTTTTATCTGCCCATATTGTCTCCTTTTCAAGAATAAAGTCTAACCAAGGTGTGTAGTATTAATGTGTTTAGAAAAAGAGAGAAAACGAGTATACACGCATATATATACATATGCATACATACATGTGCCTATAGTGGCATTTTGAACGTATTATAGAAAATATCTTAAAGTGCAGTTATTAGGCCTGAACAGCTGATTTCCTAGTTCGGGAACCGAATCGCTCACCATAGTCAGTCCTGACCGGCGTGTCTGTGGAGAAAATCCCCAGCCTCCTTTGGGGATGAAAACAACTGTAGCTTCCCATTGTGGAGGATCCTCATCTTACATGGATTGTATTGGAACCCGCGGAAAATGCCTTTTTCAACGAACACTTTCCTGACGGTGCTGAACTCGGCTCGTAGTCGGACGGTCTCCGCTGAAAGATCCTGAGCGAAAAAAAGTTTGTTTCCTTCATGTTCGATATTACGTTGTTTTGTGGAACGGAAAACAAACTCCCGATCTTGGAAATTCAGAAATCGGATAAGGACTGCTCTGTGCTGGTTTGGTCTTGGAGGTGCCAAGGTGCGGTGAGCCCTCTCAATGACAAAGGATTTGTCGGTCTCCAGCCAACGCGGCAGCGCCTCCCGAATGTACTCCAGCAGCGGCCGCTGACCCTCGGCGCCCTCCCGGAGACCAAACAAGCGAAGGTTCTTCCTGCGACCCCGGTTCTCCAGGTCGTCAGTCTTTGCCTCCAGGTAGGATATTCGCTTCATGGCGTTGTTAAGGTCGACCGTGCTCTTTTCCAGAAGTTCCTCCGCCGACATGATTCTATTCTCGGCTTCCTCCAGTCGAGTAACATTAGTGGCTACATTTTGCTTCACCTCCGTCATGTTTTTCTCCAAAGCAGCGATGGACTTGGTCATTTCACCCATACTATTATCTATGCTATTCAGCTTGGTTCCAAATCCAGCGAACTCCGAGTGCAATGACCGAAGTTCAGCTAACACCGTGGCGAGATCACACATGCTATCCGTACTAGCAGCAGTCCCCACGTTGTCTTGACCTGCTGCCGAAATGTCAGTTTTAGCTGTTTTTTGGGAACCGCGTTTTCGCGTAAAAATATCACAATCCTTGAGAGCAACAGATTTTGACATCTTCCGATTCAGTTTACGCTTCAAAGGCCGGGTTTTTTTGGAATTTTGATGCAGGCTACACGGAGCATTCACTTTAAGCTGCCATCTTGGTTCACGGCTCTATAGCGCCCCCAACTTTAGACATTTCTAATGATTTATAGGAAATTGAAGCTGCATTTTCAAGTGCTCAACAGATACATGTTATTTGGATTGTGATTAGTGACATTGGGCTATACAAAACAAAACAGATAAGCAAGAGGTGTTTGTTACTGCAGTCCACAATTTTTGGCAAATAAAATGTTTGTCTGAATACATTTCTTGTTAAGGTATGTTTTTTGTGTGCCCTGTATGGAACATGATTTGTCCTTTGTCAGTCACATGCCTGTATAAGTGATGAACTCCATTACTTGTGGTTATTTTCAGAAATGATAATAGAAACTTTCAAACTCTGTAGAACCAGTGCTTTGCGCAAAAAAGTTAATGTACAGCCCTGTCCATGAGCAACAATGAGCGAGAATGCTAGTCATTACAGATCTCATTGGTTAACAACACAGATAACCAGAGTAAAGAAATAACCCAAAGCTCTATGAATAGTGCATCTTAGAGGTATTAAAACAAACGGTGAATGCCTCAGCATATAAGGATTGCACTCAACACATCATATATTTGCAAACAGGGTCCAAAATTAACTCACTGGTTTCTGCTCTTGTCTTTGAAGGAGTTTTTGGGGCAAACTGTGATCTCTCGTGCCTTCTCCTCAGGCTCCTCGGCCTCCAAGCTACGGTTGCAACTGCGAATCGTCTGCAGAATGTTACTGACGGTCGCCTCCTTGTCGGAGCTGTGGAGCCCATCGCTCCCGACCCTCTGCAGGAAGTTCTGCTGGCTGTTGTAGTCAGTGATAAACTGTGGAAGGTAAAGAGCACTTCACCACAGAGATTCCACACAAAAGACAAGAACCACAATTATGGACAATACGAGTAGATTTGTGGGCTTTGAAAGCTTTCATGTGTGATTCAATAGTCACCAGAGTGACTAAATATATTTTTCCCAGCTGAATCTTTCTAATGTGTTCAGGAAACAATTCAGCAGGCATATTAAATGTTTGATGAAAAGGTAATTGCTCCAGCTAGCCAAAATCATCTCAAGGCTATTATTCTAACTGTAAAAGACAATAAAATTTGACGGTGGTGATACAATTTCCTGTGTTAGTCATCATCGCTCTTTGAAAGCAACTAATCCTTACCTCAACAGGATCATCTTGAGAATCAAAAGAGGGACGTAGTCCAATAATACTGGCTGCACCATCCAGAGCCTCACTAAGTTCCTTAAGGAACACGCCACAGAAGGGCACCACTTTGCATCCTGGGATGTTGAGGGCACGGTTGACCAATTTCTTGTACTCAGATGATGATTCGTGCTGGGCCATGGCGTCCTTCAGACCACGCATGGTCTCAATATCTGCCTGGTCCATGAACTGCCACATCTTCAGCACTTTGCGAGACCTGGGGAAGAATAAGTGGTGAGCAGTGCAGTAGGGACATAATTTTGGGAGTCCTGACTGTTAATTGTAGCCTGGCATGCCAGACCTACATCAAGATGTTAGGTCTGGGAACTCTCCATTGACATACCTCAATCCGAGGGGCGGGATAAACGGTTGTCTTTCAAAATCCCTCTTCACGCAATAGGATAACGCTACAACCAATCAGAGCAAGGAACGGCTGTGGATGAGTGAGTCCCATGCGTTTTTCCACCAGCGGAGCTAATTGATATAATAAACTTTTGCCGTATCAGGTCGGCAAAACTCCGAACACATCTTCCTTTTTTAAGAATGACTTAAAGGGTACCTATCATGGAATTTTGAAAATTACCTTTCATGTAGTGTGTAACATAGATCTAAGTGAACGAAAACATCCTGCAAAGTTTTAAATATGAAAGTTCACCGTATACAAAGTTATTATCTCTCAAAAGTAAGAGTCGACTGAGTCGTTGATATGAATCGATAGACGAACGATGCATTTTCTCTAACTTTCGTACGTCACTTGTACAAGTTATTTGAATAAGATACGCCCACTCATTGCATTAGGAGACACCAGGGAAAACATCATGTCGACGAGACGCTGCTGTGTTTTGAAGTGCGACGCTAAAGCAAACTTTTTTCATCTGCCCAGTGAGGAGCATTTGAAGACAGTGGCTACAGTTCATAACTATACCACAGAAGTATTATAGCCCGAACTTGTTCTGTGTTCGCGTCATTTTGAAGATGATTGCTTCACAAACCTAAATGCTATAAAGTATGAATTTGCGAGCCGGCTGATACTGAAGGAGGGAGGTTCAGTACCGAGTTTATTTGGATCAGCTTCCTTCTCCGAATCACAATCTGTAAGTAGGCTGTTGCTTTTATGTTTGTATCATGTTCTATAATTATTTTGTGTGTTGTGTACGCACAGGCACAGCGCAGCTTCTAGCAGCTAACTTAGGTCTTCAATGTCAATTCTATTGAAATATGTGAAGTGTTTGTCGTTGTTAATGGAGTTGTCACAGGGCTCTCGAGTGTCACGCATCACGCATTGAGCGTGACAGTCACTCATTTCGGTCTTTTGTCACGCTCTCCGGCCACACATTGTATTTCTCACGCTGAAAAACTATTTGTAATATATTTAATATGCCGCAGTGCCCAAAACTCACTCACTGTGGAACCGGCAGGATTCAAGCGCGTCTCCTCCAGTGTTGCCAGGTCCGTATGCCTGCACTGTTTCCGCGGGTTGTTTGTGTAGTGCACGCTGGTTGACGCGATTGTTTTATCCACTGGAACATGATTGTTATTGAGGAAACACCCGGGAACGCTATTTGAATATTTTTGGCCGTGATTGGGTTAGTTTGATGAGCAATTGGGCTGGTTTTGTTGTGCAGACCTGGCAACCCTGGTCTCCTCTGGTGTTGTTCGTCTGGTGTTGTTAGCCAATCAGAAAATAGCACTGTTGTATCTGGGTAAGATCTAGCGCAACAACCAATGACACCCCGTCGGCTGGGTGTCTAACATATCACCACAGATTAGCGTCACGCAAAGGCGGGGTTTGGAAAAATGACTCGCTAAACGATTCATATGGGAGTCGGTGAGCAAATCAGGTAAAAATAAATGCATATTATAAGACAACAAAAGTGTTTTTTGTCATTGCATGCTTGTAAAACTGTTGTTGGGGACTCCCAGAACAATATTAGGAACATTTTAAATGCCATAATAGGTACCCTTTAAGTGACGTTCTCTTAACTCCAAGTCCTCCAGAGTCGCGGCCAAAGCCGATTCGAAAGACCGCTGCATCTTCATTGTTTTCAAGTAGCAGGGAAATCACCTATGGAAATCTTGCGGAACTGCGTCATGAACTGTACCGTCATTGTGTTAAGCCCGCCCGCCGACTCTATACGCGATGTGATTGGCCTGACCAGTTTTTGGTTTTTCCAGCTCAAAAGCCTATTGAGAGTTGCTAGACCACACTGGCAGCGAAATGATTTTCGCTGCCGCTAGGGTGCGTCTAGATTTCTAGGCTATGTTAATTGCTCAAGGCCTCTTAATATTTTTGTTTTTAAAAGTTATTTGAAAGTTAATTTAGGGATGCAGTGTGGTGGTTAGTGTACATGCTCTGACACCATAGACGCTTAAGTGCAACCCGAGTTATATTCTGGTTTAAGTCATACAATCTGTATTTTTTAACCAATGTCCATAGCATTACACTGTCTCTCTTTCCATACCAACACAATTGTCTCCACCACAAACTCAAAGAGGTTGCTACATCGTTCTGTAGTGAAAATCCTATTGGAGAATTAGAATTATTAATTAATTTAATCTTTATGGTAAGCATAACACATTTGGCATTCTTAGTGAGTTTGATTCATTCATAGTTTGTGTTGTTAATTATATGACGCAGTGAGCAGTTTACCACTGATGTAGTTCATATTACAGTTTCCTCTGCATTATGTTGATTATTAGGGACAAGAAAATTAATTGTCAAATTCGAATGACGTTTTAGTCATTTTGACAGTATAAGTGGGTTTTAATATGTTGATATGTCGATCGTTAATCTAGTTGATGATTTAATCCACTGAGCACTGCTGTGGTTCATATAACAACATTCTCCAACAGCAGAATGTATGTTACTTTTAATTCTTTTAAGTCTAATCCCTAGTCAAATTAGAATAATCTTAGGTTTATATCACTTGTGATTACATTTTCTAAAGATATGGCCAGACATGCAGTCTACCAATAGCATTAGATCGACAGCACTGGGAACGCGCACAAGCGTCTTCACATTACAGAGACTAGTGACATACTGGCGGTGTGAACGGTGCTTGAGACTCATCTTTTTGCATGTTACAAATGTGCAGTCAAAAACAAATTAATGTCTCAAGAATGTTCCTCACTTTGTTAAGCATTGCGATATTCAAACAGAGAGGACCATTTTTTTCTTACAGGGCCGTTTCTTTTTTGAGCCAAGCACTTTCAAGGCACCATGCCATACCTGAGACCTGCCAAGAACTCCATGACCGCATTGTAGTTGCCCATGTTCCAGGAGCACTTCGCCACATGGACGAGGTATGAGAAAACTTCTCTCTTCTCCTCCATGGACCCAGCAGTCAGAATAAGCCAGGTCACCCATGAGCTCACCTAAACGCACAACACACGCCTTATTATAAAGCCCTGCTGACAGAAGAACAACTACAACAGTCTTGAGAAAATGCTGATCTAAATTATACCTTCCTTACTTCATTCACTCTCTCACATATTCCAGTATAATCATCATCATCATCACATATATTTGGAAGAAACACTGCAAATTGTGTAACATAAATCTCTAGCTTTAAACTAAATTTAGAGTTCAAACATGATTTAATTTACATTTCGAAGAAAAATTAAGATTTGAGTGCAAATGTAAAGTTGAGCCCACTGGATCCTGTAACACTAACACAGATAACAGGAGTCATTGATTGGGTCTAGACCAGAGGTACAAACTTAGGCAGTTGCCTCGCTGCCTTATCAGGCAATGACTTTGTAGGCAGTGTTTGCGCACAAAGGTACCTCACGAAACTGATTTCGGACAGAGTTCTGAGGCAGCACATCAGTTTAATGATCTACAGCAAAATAGAGCAAGCTTTGGTGATAAAAAAGTGAATATTTTATTACTACAATAGTAATTTCTCACTAGAAATTACATCAGGAGTTGAAAACATTGGCCAAAAATGTACATTTACACAAACTGACCAACAACGACAACATTCAGATACCATCTTCTTTATTTTTTAGCTCAACTGTCTCAGGATGGAAAGCACAGGATTTTGGGATATCAAAGGTAGAGGAGGATACATCTATGCTGCCTTGAAAAATAGATAAGATGAAGGACCTGAGTTTTGCACCCCTGGTCTCTAGAATATTTACACACACCCTCATAGTTGAAGAAATTGTTAATCTAAAAATTCATTTACTAACACATTTGTATCAAATCCTGCATTGCCAAACTGTATTTCTGAATTTTTGAAGAATATCCTTCCCACCCTTTTCTTCTGGGAAGGATATTCCCATTCTGGGAATGAAGTCTTCTGAATTCATACAATGGGAAAAAATCCCATCTCCAATGTTACTTTCTCATTTGTCAACTTAATATGCAGGGTTGTTTCCCTTGAAAAGAGTAACACTATGTGATGTTATCAAAACATTGCTCTGTTTGAACATTCTGACCAATTGCATCCTAGAAATTGCATAGCAACATGCTAAAGACTACTCAGAACACCTTAGCAACTGCACTTGTGGTGGCGAGTCCTGTATGGTCAATCACCACTTACATTTTCTTTCAACACAAAATCACAGAAAACGACTGTAGTCCTGAGCGTTCATAACAGCAATCGCTTTGAGAACAAATATTTATGTGATGGCCTGTTGTAGCTAAAAACACCTCACAGAACGTCAGCCAGTTACATAAACAGTTGTTCTGAGGTCCGGATGGTCAGGAACGTTTTATACGAGGGGACCGGTACACTAGAGCTCATGTCATTTTGCCAGCTTTCCACTGGACAAACTGCTGCTCTTGAGTTACTGTGGAGGCCAACCAGCCAGCGGCGAACGGACAGCAGATTTGACATTAAAAACTTATGTAAGTGTTGCCAGAGACACTGCACCCTGGAAGGGGCTTCAAAGGTGGCCGTCGATAAAGTGTTGTGTAAGACCACAAACAACTGACCACAACAAAGACAACAAATCCTAGACTGTGTATGGACACCCAGTGGCAACACTTCAGGGATGTATTATGAGGGTTACAGCACAACCAAAATAACACATCACACTGCTGGGGCATGAACTAGTCCACAAGAGGCATTAAGGTAAAAGAGCGACCCAAATCAAAGGAGGAATCTTTGACTTGTTCACAAAAGATACTAGGATTAATGCTTGGAGGGATGAAGCATAGTCCTGTTATGTGATCCATTCACTTAACTCCCTTTTACCAGGAAAGTTTCTTCTGATCAACTAGGCGGGGGATAAAAACTTTCAAAGAACTGCACTCACAATAAAAGGTGATTCCTTAGAGCATTATGCTACTTGAAAGATATAAGACTGGCTTTCAAAGACTGTCACAATGTGAAGTCAGTGTGAAGGTCACTTTACTGAGTTGTGAGTCTTATATAACAAGCATTGATGTCATGGCTGTAAGCATCTGCAAACCTTTATTTCACATGTTATTCCCAGTCATAACCTGTCTAGATTCCTGCTCTTACATGAAACATATCCAACTTTGAAGCTTCAACATTTGACGGTTTTTAATGTTTTAAGTCTTAGAGTTCAGCCAAAATGGCAAAAAATGCATTTCACATCCATTTTGTTTCTCAAAATTAAAACCAGCTGATCTAAAGACAAGCATGTACCTTAAAGATGACATCATTTTCTTCCAACTCTATTCAAAAGGAGAAACACAATTTTTCTCTGGCACTTTTAGTATCAAATATTTAAGACAACTGCAATAAACTCACATCTGTTTTGATAAGTAGCTGCACGTTGTGAATGTGAAAAGATCCAAGTAAAACAGGCAATAGAACAAACTCTTGTGATGTCCTACTCAATTTTTCTTTAAAAGCCAAAGTACTTCTCTGCCCTTCCATTTCCACTTCCTTTGGTTTGAATCTGCACCATCAATGAATGCTCACCTCATTGAATCTTGTGACGAGATCTTCTACGGTGTTGTGATGGTCGTTCTGAGTGGGCATGATGGGGGCGGACAAGGAGGCTTTTAGGTGCGGATGGCGTTTGTGGCACTCTGGGCTGCCCAGGTCTCGGGTGAGAAAGCTGAGGTAGTCAAGGGGAAAGTCACGACAGTACAGCTGCTGCTCCTGTTCTGTCAGGATGGTGGCGATCTCCTCTGGAAACTGGATTAGGTGCCGCAGATCGGCTAGTTCCTTACTGATGCCCGTCACGGCAGACGGGAGCATGCTGGAGTTGGCCATGGAGCTGCACAGCTGCCGTTCTGAGAGAGACAAAGACAGCAGAGTTTACTGAATAATATCTTTATCGACAGGTAACCATCAATTTCTTTCTCTAACTGTAAAATCACTCTCCAACCACACTGTACCACTACTTTCATTTTTCTTAACACGAGGAAAGTTGTCAGCTCTAACATTGGTGATTGAGAGCAAAGAATAAAAAGAAGTGCATCAACTAGTTGTCGCCAGAGATTATGGTTACAAAGTACATATGAACCAGTCTTGCACTCAAAATTCACTTTGGTTACAGATTTAGATGCACCGGATGACCGGCAACACGGTTTTTAGTTTTATTTTGGGCCGATATCTATTCTGCCACTAGCACATGAATGGAAATATCACGAAGTCTGTAAACAGGACGGGACATGCTGAAGACAGACACAAAGAAGTGACAGATGCACCAAGCAGAGCAAATACTCCACCAGCCACAGCAAGCTCAATGTTCATGATGATCGAAATATTAGAAGAAAAATATACGTACTGAATTGGGGGTGGGGGTTTATATTAATATATCTCTGAAAGGAACTGAAAAGTATCAAGGCATTTTCTTTTCCTCTTACCTTCCATATAAAGTAGTGTTTATAAGCGCAGCGGTACCCAAAGAAACAGCTGTTGTTCCATAAGTCACAATTTGCATTTTCATTAAGTCCGTCTACTGTTTTTGTGGTATAGTTTCTCAAATCTAAAAGTCAGACCATTCGGTTTTTGCTTTAAATCTTATTATACAATTATACAATCTAAAAAAAAACAACTGTTAATGCTACTTGTGTAAAGCATCTTTGTTTGGATCATGATTAAAATGCAGTGGTTGCCTCTAATTTCAAATGGCTACAAATATTTTTTGTTTAAGGCTAGTTTGCCGGTTATAAAACAAAAAAAAATAAAAAATCATGATCAATGCATCACTAGTAACAGATTGCATAGCCACTCTCTTTCATAACCAAACAGTGTATGAACAGAATGGTACTGGGGACAGGATGAACAACCAGATTCTTCTGCTGTGTACACATGGCCATTCAACTGGGATTGGCCTAATGGGATTGTTTTAGTTTGCCATTTTAAAGACATACCCACTCCATTCCAAAATCTCTATAGCTCTATCCACAGGCAACATTTTAAGACATCATTGGAGTACCTTGATGCAAAGCTTGTTCCAAAATAGGAAGAAAAATTACACAACCTAAGAGGTATCCTATACTTGTTTTTGGTAGCATCACATGCATCCTTCAAAAATCAATCCAAGATAGTGGACAACTTAGGAGAAACACTGATTATAAATCAAATTCATTAATGTACTGGACATTTTAGCTAAAACATAATTGAAACAGACTAGTTAGGGCTATTTATACAATACACAAATCTGCATTTGTAGAGAATGGTCAGCAGGCTTTGGAACAGAGCCATTACATGAGACATTTCAAACATCATACGCCCTTAAAATGGTATTTATAAATTCAATTCAACCATTTTCATGTCAACATACGAATGAATATACTTTATTGCTGCACAATAGGGTTGGTAGTACAGCACAGTGCAAATGAGGAAGATAAACACAGACATAGATAAACCAATTATAATACAATAAAGCTCAGTATTTACACAGTAATTAAAGAGAAGTGGAGAGTACCCGCAAAAGACAAAATAAATAACTTTGATAATGTATCCTGTGTGACACTGGTCTCATCAGTGCCGTCTAGTAAAAGTGGAAGACGCCATTCATGCCAGAGTTGTAAATACCCAAAATAACCCATATATTGTGACACTGATGGACCATTTCTAAACATCAGCGGGCACGGTCATCCTTCATTACGCCTCAGTATATTTACATATCTCCACTGTTTCCTCCACTCTCGCCTGAGATTGTGATCAGAAAACGGTTATGCTGGTATGGTGCTCAAGGGCAGGTCAAGCAAAAATAATATAAATACTGTGAATCATGCTTGTCTGGATAGCATCAGCTGTCAAAAGCGGTGTTTGCAGACTCCTTCGGCTCGACGCGCCACCATGGCGACCGTCAGAACAGGAGGGGCAGAGTGAGAGTGCCGTTTGATTTGTGTATCCAGTCTAAAGCCTTCTGATAGAACACGAGGGTGTGTTTCTAGTACGCACTAAAACTCAAAAGTTTGGAACGATCTACATTTTGGTGTTTGCATGCTACTGGCCCAATACTTTAATAAAAAGAAAAAACCCTAGAACACAAACAATAGGTCAAATAGATTAAACTTTTATCAATACGGAATACAAGTATGAAGCCAGTATGCTGTCTAGGTAAACGGCTCACTAGCATAAAAAAATGCAGTAAAATCCTTTGCAGTTCAGCTCAGAAATGCAATTGCGAAGGTAATCAAACTACTTGACAAGATTTAATAAACCTGAGCTGTGTAGTAACATTCTTCATGTCACATAAAGAAGGGCCAATAGCCAATCATAGTATGAGTTCTTCTGAGGTGAGTTCAGGTACATCACAGCATCATGCTGATCTCAATGCATCTGCCTTGTGTCCTTTTCTCCTCGCACATGGCATCATTTGAAGCAAAATGGGGGGACATTAATACACCACATTAAGCTGTGAATGAGCTGCCCTGATCTTTATGCATGGGCCACTCATGGTGCAGGTCTCAAAGGAGACCGGAAGCATCGCTCGTTTTGTGATCCTGCTATTGGGACACGCAGAGCATCTGAGGTGCTCTTTCAGCTAAAATCCTCCCTGTTGATCATACTAGAGCTGCACAATAAATTGGAAAGAAATATTGTGATTGCATTTACAGCTACTGCAATAAACAAATAGTGAAGTGTTGATTAAAGCATTGCATTTATGTGCAATCCCATTTCTGTTGTAATTATCCAGACCGATAGCTCATGTTTATGTTTCTAGGCATATGCAAACACACTCTGTAATATGCAATTAACAGAAAAAGCAAATATATAAGAATTTATTTAGACGTGATGCCGATAATACACATTAATCAGTCTAAGATCAGTCAAGAGCTTTAGGAGAAAGGACCCTTTGTCTTGGACAGAAACATTCTGTGTTATGCATGTTTGATTTATGACCAGTGAGTTTGACTTGCAATAACATCCCTAGTATCCCATCTCCTAAGGAGAATGAATCATTAATAGACAAGTGCTTCTGCAAAATAACTATCCTTTAACTGTCTATAGGTGGGGAGAAGTCCTATAGAAACCATAAACATTATTGCATTTGCTGTCTTGAACATGTAACATGAACATCAGAAAACAGTTAGCTTAAACGCTTAGTACAGTTCTCTTCCTGCCAAAAAAAAAAAGGATTGATTCACTTGAATCACATGCATTAAGATGATTTGGTCTATCATTAATGCTACAGTTGCATTAGTGAGAGACTCACACACACACACAGTAAATTGCTTCCTATACCAAATGTTAACAGGTAGATTTACATTATTCAGTGAGTTATGAAAGTAAATGCGCGTCTACATCCTCCAGAATTGTGATTGAATGAGTGAGAATTCAGAATAACCTTGAACGGTACAGTATGTTCCATTTTTCTGTAACAAATGAGTGAAAGCCTCCAGAACATTATGACGAAGAAAAATAGAAATGTCTTTCAAAACCACCTGTGGAAGCACCATCCAACTACACACTCATTTCAATTCATCTATCCCTCAGTTCAGTATTAAGCTTGGTTTGGTATTTTAAATTAGGTACAAGGCAGTAAAAAAAGGACCTTTTACTAATCATGTATTCATGAATAGCAAAAGGAGAGGCTGAACAGCAAAAAATACAGATTTTGATTACTGTTGATTACTGTATGCCTGACATAAAATATTAGTAAAAATCAATGTCACAACAGTGTTTCTAGGGATGTTTTTGGTGAGTCTTGTCTCATTGACCATAATCCCTTGGTCTGCTAAGGTAAAGAACATGGTTAACTCTCTATGGACCGAAAACAAACCACAACAAATTAGTCCTTGACACCAGGCACTAGCCACTAGAATTTATACAATATTAAAAATAACTCCACAAGTGACAGCACTGCCTGTTGTTGTGTGTATGTTAGAGTTGAAGAGTCACTTACTGAGTAGCATGTAGTCCATCCTCTGCGAGAGGGAGTGTTTCATGGCTGTGGTCGTAGCGGCAGGCGGCTCGCTGACTCCCTGCTTCACGCCACAGCGGCGAGAAGTGCTTAGCCACATTTCAACTCAGCCTGACTGCAGCTGCCAAACCTCTACTACCACAAATCTGACTCGCTGCATATCTCGCTTGTTCACTCACACATACTGTTTGGCCACTCTTACTCCCCTCCCTCTCTCTCTTTTGCTCTCTCACACATACACTCACGCTCATGCACTTACTCTCTCCATTGGCTGCTCCTTCCAGGCAGGTCATGTTACTCATAGATGAAAGCAACACATAGTGTTAAGTGGAGGGCAGAGAAATTGAGCACCCAAACATGCTATGATCACCAGTACAGAGCTCGGCGGTTGACTTGGGTAAGAGTCCAGTGAAAATTTGATAGGCAAACAATGACTTTATAAGCATTCGAGTAATAAATTTGGGTATGGGACTTTAGGGATGTGCTTGAAAGTGATTGTTTCCATCATTAACCGTCCCAGCACATACTGAAAGAGACCAAGAACAAGAGATCGAAGAACAAGACCTCGTATGGTTTTATGGTCCATATGCAAGCTCTATTAAGCACAGACAAAAGATGTCCGGTAGATCCAGGGATCGCATTTATAAACTAAAGCCATTAACAACTGAAATCAATTTTATCCCTTAAGACGTACAAGTCATAGTTTAGTCCATACTTTCTCTGTAGGATTCTGGACTCTTACACAACTTCTATAACTTTTGTGAGTTAATCTGGCCTCTCATGTCTTTCCAAACCCGCATTTTGAAGAATGCCCATGTAGTGCTTTCCTATACAATGAAAGCAAACAGTGAACTAGGGAAGTCAACCTCCAATATGGACAAAAGAGTATAATTAAAGTGCCATAAAATTTGCCCAGAAATCATGCACTATATTCCAAGTCTTCTGAAGCATACAAAAGATTTTTGACAGTCTTATTCAATTTCCCCCACCACTGACTACGACTATGGCACTATGACTCCAAATGTTGTTGGTTCTCATGAGCCGAAACCAAAGTTTGAAGTGCGATTGAGAGCGTTCATCAAAAATATTTGTTCCATCAAACAAAAATGTTAGGGTTTTAGTAGACTTGATATTAAGAGCACATGTCCAGAATGGACAACGTTTATGGTGGTTTTTAACCCCTTTTTAACCATCTAAATGCAGCATGAACATTCTGTAAAATACCTCAGTTCTACAGAAAAGGAAAGCCATAGAGGTTTGAAACTACATAAAAGTGAGAAATAATGGCAATTTAAATTTATTTCATTTATAAGTTTGCAATGTATTATTTTTAATACTGCTATATACAAAAGATGGTAAAGCAAAAAGGTCTCATTTGACACAGAAATAGATCTTCCATTTCCTGCAAATGCATTCATAACATAAAACACGTCATAAACCCACTGCCCGAAATTTCAGTGTCATTTAAACACAACCAAGGCTGTGCGCAATGCATCACCTCGAGTGGTAAAGGTCTCAGAGTTTGCATTTTTCCTGTGAGCACAGAGCCGCCTCTCATTCAGTGTGTTCTCCTGACCTGACCCGGCGGGCACTATTCCTGTCCACCTCCATTTATCACCACTGAAATTCTGATTGTGTGCTTCTGTATTGTTTTTGAGTATCCCAATTCTACCACACCACTCTTTATTTTATAATTCTCCAAAACTGAATGTCCCTCTATGATGATAACCTGCAGATACAATGGAAATGGGAGAAAATAACCCGTTTGCACCCAAACAAAAGACGTTCTGGAGTGAACCTGGCCCCCTGTGGATGAAGTTAATAAAAACCTTTTCTGCTGCATAAATGAAAGGCGAATCATAGAGATGGATCCTTTGCAATGACACTAAAGCCTTAGACTTCAAATAGAATCAAATCCAATGGCTCCTGGATCACATGACACAAAAACTACAGCCACTGAAACCTACTGGAAGAGCCATTTTTATAGATAAGCGACATAACCACCACAGACATTTTCAGATTAGTATTCAATCAGTATAAATGGTTCTTAAAGTTATTATTTACCTTCAGTCTCCCCAAATCTTGAATGTGTGTTAGATCCTGGTATAGAAATATTTAGATACCTTGGGATCAAACCTTCCAATGTGAATTTAAGGGGTTTATGTAACCCATTTTATCGTCCACCGGGCTAAAATTGTCTGTAAATTTGATCGCTGTAAGTAACAGAAAATCACTCTTCAACAAGCTCATGCCTCAATAATAACTTTTTTTTTGCAGCCTAGTCATGTCAGTAGTGATTTTATCTTTAGAAATGCATTTTATAAGTGCTAGACATATGTTTTTATGTACAAAAATGCTCACAAGCTTGGGGTCAGTAAGAATCATCTTTTTGCATTAGAATGGCAAAAAAAAAAAAACACATTTTAAAAGGAAAAATGACAATATAGGCTAGCCTATAAAACAGATTTCAGATGCAACAGTTGCCATCTGCATGGGGTAAAAAATTAACCATGTGCACCATGGCCTCATAAGTTCATTCCCCCAAAACAAAAATATTTCACTCCCCGCCCCTACAACTACAGATTGTAACCAACTTTGCTGCCCAAAACGGCTAATAAAGCTCAGCACACAATTGCATTTTTGGTGTCACTTAATTTGCAGAACATCTTTACCTCTCACTATGTTTTAAAAGCCCAAAAATGGCGAGAATGTCCATTGAGAGGGGCCAGATTGCATTTTGGCCCAGATGCCTGAACTTCCCATAACTCGCGAGAGAAAAATAATGCTTGTGTATTTAATTATAAGACCATGAATACCAGGTTCACTGACTCATGGTCCCACACAGACGTCATGTCAACTGGAATTAGTCCAGAGCGCCAGTGTGTTCAAATCATCAAGGATCGTTTTACACCGACATGTCTCATGAAGGGCTTGAAGGTTACACTGCACTTGGATGAGCGCCAGGTGATAAGCTAATGCGGCCAAAATCGAATTAAAGGCAGAGCACTGTCTGACTTTTTGCAAATCAGAGCAGGCGTTTGAAGTGTGCCGTTTGAATTGGTTGGCGAGCCAGAGTGAAAGAGGCGAGGGTTGAGGAAGTCAGAGACAGACGCCCTTCTCCCCCGCATCGGTCACGTTACACAGTCCTCGATGGAGAAGAGATGATTTTCATAGTTCATAACCTACTTCTGCGGCGCCTGTAAGAGGCCTCCTCATAAATCATCTTTTAGCAAGCAGAACTGCTGTGTTCTCTTCAGGATAAAAGACTAACAGTCTGAAACCACACAACAATAAAGCAAATTCATTATTACGCTCAAAAGAAGATTATATGAATTATCTTAACAAAAGAAAACCAATTATTGTCATACAGAAAATATGATCTCATTATTACTGTATTGTCAATTACTCCATAATTGTGGTGGTTGTGACAAAGTTTCAGACTAAGACTAGGTTCTACAATCAATGCTGAAAATCTTTCCTTGATTATAAGTACAAACGCACAAATGCATTACTTTGAATGCCAAACATTTCTTTAAAAGTGATTATTGTAAAATCCTTGTGAGCTGATGAAAAATCATGACTACTTCTAGTGTCACAAGTCAACACTGGTGGGCTCGATCTGGGAAAAGTGATCTCTAGGGAGTGATCCTCGGATCCCAAACAAACCAAATCTTGGATAATTCTGTCCGGAGGAACCACAAAGACAATGAAGATACAGAGAAAATTACAGCCTTTGAGCTATAGAAATAAAATAAAAATTAAAAAAAACGTCCATATGCGAGTAAAAAGACCCTCAAAATTGCTTTTATTTTATCTGTTCGACCTGTATAACAAGTATTGTTTTGTATTAACTGTGGTTGTGTAGCATGCATAAATTAGTGTCAGCCACAGACAGATGCAAGCTGATAGAATTGTCAGGTTAGTGCTGGTAGAGAGATGAGGTAGCACATAGCATGCAAATAAATTATGCATGGGCAACTGTATTCCGTGTAGCCACAGTATATCCATAAAATATAACTTGCATTAATATGTACATTATACATTCAGGGTTTTTCCTGCATAGACAATTATGAGGCGGCCGCCTCCGTCAAATTTCGTGCCGCCTCCGCCTCTCGACAAAACTCGGACAGACAGTCACGTGCTCATATACACTTTATACACCGTGACAGTTCTGTCGCGATTCCCGCTTGTGTCCATTCTCTAACAGTGTCGTTTGCCGATAGTGCTGCAAGGATCATAATCCGTGGGTCGAGCGGGCCGAGTAATAAAAACATTCCATTCAATCGAGGGTGGATGACAGCTAAATGAGTGTAATAAAGACGCGGAACTCCCATCATGTTACCTAATGTACGGACGGTAACAAAGTTGCGCTGTTGAGTCTCGCGCAGTTATTTATAACATTAATTATAGTTAAGAAACAATATATAGGCTACACAACCAGAGTGCTGTTTTCCTGAATGCCATCACGATTGAAACCGAGATATTAATTTCATAACAGTTCAAAAAACAAATAGTTAAAATTAAGTTACTTACATTTTTAGACTGTTTTTGTTCTGTTTTAGCAGCGAAAATAGTTCCAAACAACAGAACCATATCGCGTCTCACAGCAACACTCATCCATGATTCATTACTGAATCATTCAGCGTTTTGAACTAATCGCTTGAGTCAAAGATTCAATTGCCCATTATTAAACCGTCTCATTCTGAATCAATCAGCCGTTTGAACGAATCGTTTACATTAATGACTCAATGACTCGCTCATTAAGACGGCCGCCTGCCCCCTCCTACTGGCGGTTTAGTTTCAAAGTATAATTCTTTTCAACATTCCTTGTATATTCAAAAAATATTCAAAATAATCTCATTTAATACAGATATAATTTTTCAATATAAATTATTTAATTTGATTGGTAACAGCCTAGTGTCTTATTATTTTAATTGAATGTATTGATAAAATGTAAGAATTTTAAATGAAATTTAGAGCATACATTAAATAAAATTAGAGGGAAAATGCCCTTTATAAAGGTATAAAAAATTATTCCGATAAGAGTGTTTTCAAAAATGAAACATTGACAATAAGTTTAAAGGGAGTAAAGCCTCTGTTTAGGCTATAAAGAAAATGTAATTTTGCCAAAAGAAGAACTTTTAATTTAAATAAATGTTAATTGTGTGATATGTTACCATATTATCATGCTTAATTGAATAATTGTAATGTGATGATCAGATGCAGATATCTAAATCAAAGAATATGGGTGGTTGGCGGGTGGATTATTTATTTTTAACAACAGATTTGAGTGACTCAAAGTGCACCAGATTAATGAATTTATCTTTAAAATGTACAAAATTTTCTCCCGGGGGGGCATGCCCCCGGACCCCCATAGTGTTACAATTTTACCACCTCCGCCTCATTTTGAGCCAGGAAAAACCCTGACATTGGGATGAACACAAATTCGGTGTCTATAGAGAAATTACATGCTAATTTATGCGTTTGTATCAATACGATTTTTGCCATTGGCTGCCACTTTGTTGCATGAGAATTTATTATTGTGGCTTTGTAAGATTTGAATTAGCATACATTAAAAAATGAATTTACATTAATCCTGCTACAATATTTATAACTGTAGCAAAGAGCCATCAAAGATGGAAATAAATAATTTAATTTTGTTTATATCATTATAACCAGACTGAACATCAATTAAAAAATGACAACATTAACATCCTGAATAACTTTAAAAGGACAAGTGGACGAATTTTTAGCCATTGTACTGTTACAATGTCAGAAGTATACAGTGTGTAAATAAACAACGTGTACGCCTTTTCCATGTTACCTGCACCCAGATACTCCAGTTTATTTGTCAGAAAAAGTCGGGCAGTAAAAACTAAACCGTGTCATTTTGCACCATCCTGCTGACTTTTGACAGCTTTAGGACTTTTGTTAAACCTACAGATCAAAGTTTGTCATTTTTGTAATCCCGCCTACGGACCGTTGGTTTGACATATTAAAAATTGATTCCCTCTTTAATTGTAAAAACATCACCATGAAAACTTAATAAAAAAGAAATTGGTGGGGGGTTTTTTTACCTTTAAGCATTGGTCGACCTGTGGAGCCAACAGTGAAGCTGGGCAGAGAACTTCGTGCCCCGAGGGCAGCGGTCGCCTCCAGCAGCGCCCCGCTCAGATAAGCTGCAATGCAGGTTCTAGGAGGACAAGCCCGAATTGAATCTGCAACGGGGAGACCAGTGGCCATGACACTGCTTGGGCAAGCAGCTTCCTGGATGGGTGCAGGAGATAGACCTCAGGAGTCAGCGTAGGAACAACATGTTCAATCTGCAGAAAAGAGAAGCAATGACAATCCATGTTAATGTTTGTTTTTGTAGAGTTTATAGTGAGCTTGGTTCTACATAGTGGTTCTCAACCTTTTAGACTCCAAGCCCCTCTTTGTCTAAGACAATATCCAAAGTCCTAGCTGATATTTACCTCTGGTACTTCTGTTGTAATAAACAATCTCAAAAATAGTCAGTTTGTTGTTAGGGTTTTAATATTTAGGGTTTAGCCAAATTTAACTCAGCCTGACTGCAGCTTCCAACCCACTACTACCACAAATCTGACCCGCTGCATATCTCGCTTGTGTACACACACACACACACACACAGTTTGGCCACTCTTACTCCCCTACCTCTCTCTCTTACATACACTCACACTCTTGAACTAAGAAATAAAATAACTTTTTTTAAAAAGAATATATTATATATAACTAACTCTGAATAATTTTAATATGATTTAGGGTCCCTGAAAGTTTGTCAAATAGTCAAATAAGCTCAATGTGTCAGTAAGAGGCAGAAATAATCAACAGTCTGACTAGTTGATGCAGCCTCTTAGAGAAATGGGAGGTTTCCATCTAGCCTCATTAATAATCTCTGACTTTGTGCCTTCCTGTGATTTAATTGCTGTAAGCGTGAATAACCCAACAAGGAACAAATAGCAGGTTCTTTAATAAAGAGGATAACAGGAAGTTAAAAAAAAAGATATCTCAAAACCTCTTCTGACCTAGTAACTCCTGAATGGTCCGCCCTATAAAAGCAGAAATGGGGAGTAACAATCCCATGTCTTCCCATCAAAATTATCCTGATTGAGTGAGAGCAATTTGGTAATTTTACTTCTATCTTTGACGTAGCACACATATCCTCGCTCTGCAGTGAGCAGCCATTATTACACAATTACTGACCCCAGAAAGCACTTCTGCCTGCTGCTTCCAGGAAACTCATTACAGCTGTTGTCTGTGCCCTTCCTCTGAAACGATTGACCCAGCTTCTTTGCCACCTCTCTCCCCAAACAGCACTGGCTCTGATGAGTATTAAACCACTCTCATTGGATAAATGGATTCAGCGGCAATGCTGCATGATATAGACAACTACCAGGTGATCTGAGATGAAGCGAAGCTGCCTTACCGCAAGGAACATCACAGGACCTTGAGGTTTTTTCACTTAAAGTGTGAATATAAAATCACACGAAGATCCATTTTTTAGTAAAATAAGCTCCTACAGTGCTCTGACAACATTTTCACTATATCATTTGATTTAATGTAAAAAAAAGAAGAAAAAAAGAAAAGAAAAAAACACGTGTTACACATTACAGGGTTTTGTTAAGCCCTAGTAAAATAATCAGCAGATGTATATTTCAAGGGTGAGGTGGGTAACGTTTCTAATTGGACACACAGTGTTTCGCTCTCCACCGAGGATAAAGGAAGCTTATTGCCACAGCAACCAGGTCCAGGATGAAAGATTCTTGATAGTGCTTAGCAAGTCAATTGCCCCGTTTCTCATTTTTCTCACTTCAAACAAAGACATGACAACAACAACAAGAGAAAAAAAACAATCAAGAAGGGGACTTGCATAATGAGGCAATCTCCTTTGAAACCGTCAGGAACGGTGTTGACGGGGTTTTAACCAAGAAATATTATACTCAAGAAAAGAACATGTCATCATGGTAAGCTTGAAAGGCAAACACATTTTTGAGTCGCTGCCGACCACTTACAACACTTGATCTCGAAATATTTCATGTCACATTGGGATCAGACTTTACATGAGTTAACATTATTTAGAGCCCGCATAACCAGTAGATTATCATAAATTATAGACAGTCTATTCATTTATGTAACTGTATGTCTATGTACTTTGTTGACTTCATCAGTTGCACCTTCATTCACCACATTCTTTACAACACATTTATGAACTTTTGGTGGTTCTGCATTCATGTCCAATACTTCAAAGACCTGACATCTTATCCTTTATTGCAATTTGCATTACAAGCTGTAATATACCTAAATTGTGAATGAAATAATACTGTACACTAAGGCTGTTATTCGTCACTGCCTGATGTAGAAACCTGTGCAAACATGCAGAACCTCAAGTACTGCACCTGTAAAATGGGCCCCATTGTTTCTGAATGTTAAACTACAGCACTAAGCAAACTGTCTCCTTATCTGAAAAATGATTTTGCAGAATTGGCAGTCCTCAGATCCCCTCCCTGAGCAGTAGAGCCGTGGTCCTTTATAATTCCTCTTTAATGGGATGGGTTTCCTGCACTGCTCATGATAAAAGCAAAGTCTGCATTTGTCAGATCTTAAACTGGACTACAGGGACTAAAATCTGCACGTTCACCAGCCCCCTGAAGTCTGACACTCATTCTTTTTGGTTTCAAAATCAACAGCACAAACGATACTCTAATATTCGGAGGAAAATATGGCTGATTGTTGCCGCCATATTCTTAAAAGTATAGGTTTCAAAAAAATTTTTTTTTTTTTTTTTTTTCAACAATGCCATAGAAAAACAACTCAAATAAATTTTTGATTCTCCAAAGATCCTTTTAGTGAACAGCACTTACAACTATAAATCAATTTTTGGGGAATGGAAAGGGTCCATCCTTTTTAAGAGTTGTTGCTATAGGTCTTTTTTACAAAGTTGCCACTATATTTTTTAGGTAATCTGGATGGTTACTAGAGCATTTCTAAATTGTTGCAAGCGGGTCCACGTCAAAACCGTCAGCTTAGGAAAGTAATAACTTGGCATGCTTCAATGATGGCAAGTGCCACAGCAGAACATGTCTGGCTCTTAAGTATGGCATGTTTCCCTCCTTTCACTGAAATAAATACTCAAGCGTTGACTCTCTCACTGGCATATCCCCAGCTGACCCCAGCACTAGCAGGTGTGTGTGTGTGTGTGTGTGTGTGTGTGTGTGTGTGTGTGGTGTGTGTGTGTGTGTGTGTGTGTGTGTGTGTGTGTGTGTGTGTGTGTGTGTGTGTGTGTGTGTCACCTCTAACTGCCCTGTGAAGGTTGAGGTGGTGACAGTCTCTGGGCAGAACTTAGCTTTCGGTTTTCAGAACATTCATAACATGTAATATAACACCAGTTACAAACAAACTATTGACGTGACAAATTGCATGAATTTTTAATACAAAAATGTTGTATTATCATGTTACCAGGACACAGTGTTTGTAACAGGTCAACCGGGAACACTTCCTATAAAACCCAATGTACTTGTTACATCGTAAGTAGAATGGCATCTCTGCTAATATTAGTCTGTCTGATTCTTATCCCGAGGTTACAGAGGTCAGCCGGATCTGGTCCATATCCAGATCAGATGGTGGACCTGCACCTAGACATGACCAAAACACAGCCCTGAATGACAGCAGAGACCGTGTGTACAAGACTATCCCCTGTGAAGGCTTTGTGTGTGACAGCCATCGGGACAGATCCTCATAAGACCACAAGCAGCAGACAGTCTCCGCACAGACCTTGACCAGCTTCAGCTCCATACCGCCGTGAGGAATCCAATCTTCAAATAACAGGAACTGGATAAATATTTAAATGCAACCAATCCCGATCTGAATTGTGACTTGTGATGCAGCCTGAATTATAATGACACAATGTTTGTTCATTGGCCCGACGAGTTTTTTTTTCTTCTTCCTCTATTCTGTCACCTGGTGGAGTTTAAGTCCCTTGCCACTGTCGCCTCTGGCTTGCTTTAGTTGGGGACACTTAATATTCAACAATATTATTGATCTGACTACTGACACTGTTGTATGAGAACTGAACTGGATGATGACATTCTTTTTTGCAGAACAGCTTTATAGATGAATTAACTTATTCAATAACTGATGATCATTACAATGGAATTGAATCAACACTGAACTTACATCAGCTGAACAGCCAAAATGCATAATTTTTCTGTTATCACATTAAAGCTCCTTTAAAACAATCGATATTATATAAGAGCGATAAAAATAAATTTGACTTGACTTATTTTAGTATAATTGAGATTATAATTTTTTTATCAATATTAGTTTAACAATATTTTGAGTTATTTTTTATTTCAGTTTTAGTTGTAGTTGTTTAAAATACATCAAATTAAACTAAAGGATACATGTCAAATGTTGCCTTGCCAACTAGATGAAAAATAAATTTGTTTTTAATACATTTTATTTCAGTTAATGTTTATTTTACTTTATTTCACGTAATGCAAATGCCTTTCATGGTTTTAGTAATTAACTATAATTACCCTGCCGGGATCTAAATGTAATCATTCGATGTTTGATGTCATTATATCATGATGATCTAAATCAGATTTCACTGAAAAAGTATTCATTACGCAGATCCATAGCCCCACTTGTCTCTCTGTTGGGCCTCTCAGTTCTCGGTCTGTAAAAGCTTGTCTTGATGTCCTGAGCTTTCTATAATAGCCACTAATCCAGCAGGTGCTTTGTAGAGAGTCAGTGGTTAAACGTCCAGCACAGGGGATGAAACTCAAGCTGAGAGGGTCAGAGTGTCTCAGTCCGGCTCGGAGGCCGCAGACACGCGGGAGCGGCCGGAATACCTGGAGAATGACTGACACACAGCAGCTGAATACAGTACTCAGCACGTCCAGTCCCTGGTGCAGTCAAACACATGCCTGAACTCAACTGTCCACAACAACCATGCAAATTATGATTGCATAATCTTCTCATTTTGAATCGGTTACGTATGAAAGCCCATTTCCGCCTCAGAATAACAGAAATATAAAGGGTTATTTTGATTTTATATATCATTTTAAAGGAGTAGTTCACTTTTAAAAAAACTTTTGCTGATAATTTACTCACGCCCATGTCATCTAAGATGTCCACGTCTTTCTTTCTTCAGTCGAAAAGAAATTAAGGTTTTTGATGAAAACATTCCAGGATTTTCTCCATATAATGGACATCAATGGGAACCAAATGGTTCAAGGTCCAAAAGACAGTTTCAGTGCAGCTTCAAAGGGCTTTAAACGACACCAGACGATGAATAAGGGTCTTATCTAGCGAAACCATCGGTCATTTAAAAAATAAATAACAAAGTTTAAGTTTTATAAGCACAAATGCTCGCCTTGCTCTGTCCTGTGATGAGCGTTCGTGACTCTCCTGTTCGAACTCGTTCATCAAAATTAACAAATCTTTTTTCGAGTCATGACTCGAAGGGTCCTAGATAAGACCCTTATTCATCGTCTGGTATCGTTTAAAGCCCTTTGAAGCTGCACTGAAACTGTCTTTTGGACCTTGAACCGTTTGGGTCCCAATGAAGTCCATTATATGGAGAAAATCCTGGAATGTTTCATCAAAAACCTTAATTTCTTTTCGACTGAAGAAAGAAAGACATGGACATCTTGGATGACATGGGGGTGAGTAAATTATCAGCAAAAGTTTTTTTAAAAGTGAACTACTCTTTTAACTGTATATTTCGCAATATGACAATATCCTTTCTTTTCAACCTTATGATTATCTCACAATTGTGACTATATTACAATATGACTTTATACCTCTAATTTTCAGCTGTATATCTTACACAATGACTTTACATTTCACAATTGTGACTATTCCTTATTTTAGTTCACAAATAGCATTTTTTTTTTCACAAACAGGCTTCCATAGTTCTTTACAAATTAAAGAATTACATTTTTGGATGAACTATCCCTTTAAGCTATTTCTTATTGTTGTGGCATAAAATAAGGACTACAAGTATTTAAGGACAAGATGCTGTCTCCTTTCACCCCAGTTAAAATCTAACCCAGCTGACTGAACATTTCATTTGCATGATAAAGCTGAATTTGCACATCAATCAAACCCTCTTTTCATTTGTTCTGTACCCACTCTGTAAAAAGCCCTGACAACGGTGAAACGGCCCCACTATCTAATCAGTGTAGCTTATTTACTCCCAGCCTGTCATTTCCTGTATCTCGCCTCAACTGTAACTCTGTGCATTAATCCACCAGTAATGAACCGCAAACTGTCAGAGCTGCTTGCTATTGACTGGAAGTGGGTTTGATTTATTCACCCAGAGCGCTTGCTGTCAGAGCTGCACTCGGCATTATGACTCAGCACAGATCCTCAGGGTTAATACGGGGTGACCTGAAGACCCAGCACACTGAGAGCAAGGTCTTATGTGACCCAATCGCTGCAGCAGCTGTCACAGACGGGCTAGGTGTAGTGAGTTTGTAGGAAAGCGGCACATGGGTGGTCTAGGGTTACAGTGAAGAGGGGCCAAATCGGGACCAGAGTTCAGTGTGTATGGGAGTGTCTATTGGGAGATATGACTTGCAAGTACAAGTTTTTCAGTTGCAGATGCTGCTACTGTTATCTAAAACCTGGAGAAGTCTGCTCCAGCTGGCAAACACATTTGGTAACACCCATGTCACTATGATCAGATGCTTTCTTAACTGCTGTTTTCTCACCACTGTCCTTTTTGTTGTGTGTTTATTTTGTTATTGAGAGGAAGCACATATTTACATATTCATCTAAATGTCATTCTCAGCCGTGTGGGCATCTTGGGTTTACTGCTGCAGAGGGATGGGAATTGATAAGATTTTATCAATATCAATGTCACTGACGATTCTGCTTATCGATCCGCTTCTTTAAAGATTCTCTTATCGATTCCTGATAGCACTGTATGGAATATGACATATTGCTTTTTCAGCAAAAAAACAAGTGGTTTTATTTGTTTTAAAGCAAACTGAATAATTAAGATTTACAAAATAAATAAATAAACTCTTCTGTAAACACAAGCATAGAGGTCAGAAACTTTTTCTCCTAATATAGAATTAAAACTGTTCTCTATTAAAACAGGGATGGAATAGTCATACATAATACAGTGTTTTCGTAGAATACGCCTGTTATATGTACGACACCAGTGATATTTAACATTACATAACCCTGTTCAACGGAGGTTACGGTGCCGCTAGCTTGGGCATTTGTTCGCAGCGGATCAAAAACACGGCATTCCTGCAATTCAGTACCATGGGTAGATATATCTTTAAAGGGATAGTTCACCCAAAAATGAAAATTCTGTCAGTAATTACTCACCCTCATGTCGTTCCAACCCCGTAAGACCTTCGTTCATCTTCGGAACACAAATTAAGATATTTGTGATTAAATCTGAGAGCTGGATCACTCCTCCATAGGCTTCTAAGGGATTGAAACTTGACAGCCCCGAAAAGTTATTAAATAAATCGTTAAAAGAGTCCAAATGACTACAGTGGCTAGATCTTAAGTTTATCGAGCTACGAGAATACTTTTTGAGCACAAAAAAACAAACTAAAATAGCGACTTTATTCAAGTATTCTCTTTGGGCCTGGAGATTTCACGTAGTGTTATTGCGCAACGCTTCTGTTTGAACGTCACACGCATCACACACATGACCAGGGTCAGCCAATAGAGAGCCTACGTGTGACGTATAACACAGAAGCGCTGCGCTGTTACACTACGTCAACAGCTTAGGAGAATGACACGGAAGAGAAGAGATGGTTGAATAAAGTCGTTATTTTAGTTTTTTTTGCACGCAAAAAGTATTCTCGTCGTTTTATAAACTTAAGATTGATTGAGCCACTGTAACAATTTGGACTATTTTAACGATTTCTTTAATAACTTTTCGGGGCTGTCAGGTTTCAATCCTTTAGAAGCCTATGGAGGAGTGATCCAGCTCTCAGATTTAATCACAAATATCTTCATTTGTGTTCTGAAGATGAACGAAGGTCTTACGGGGTTGGAACAAAAAGAGGGTGAGTAATTACTGACAGAATTTTCATTTTTGGGTGAACTATCCCTTTAAGCATGTTGCTTGTATTTGCAACCTTACACGAAATAAAAGCATTGCCGTTTTTGCAAACGGCATCATTTGTCTCGTTTAAGTAAAATAAAGCCAAGCTTCTTCCTCTCCATGATTCCCTCCTTTGCTCAAATCGTGCATGACGCACAGATGTGTAGGACGCCGTGCTATGGTGCCCGATAAAGGACAAAAGGCACAGTTGTGAGTTCACGGTCTGTGGCTACGTCTACATTAATCCGGATAAATTTGAAAACGGAGTTTTCGTTTAAAAACGCTCTCCGTCCACACTAGCGTTTTCAGGCGTTTTCAGACGTTTCAGTGTGGATGAGAAACTTATAAATTCACCTTACTGCGCATACGTGAAACCTCACAAAAGCTCACTGAGATGATACAGATGGAAAAATAAACAATAAAGGTATCGCGCAATTCTTTCTAACATGATAATTTTATTTAGCAAAATATCTCACCATTCACTGATGCGTCCAGGTCGCACTCAGTCACCATATGTTTTTCTAAAACGCGACTGCTCTCCTGTATGGACGCAGGACAGCAAATGTGAGTACATTTTCTGTCATCTTTGCAGTAGGCTACTGTGATATGAAGAGTGTGGAAAGTAACATATTTTAGCAACATTGTAAAAGTGAATCGCACATAATTAACAGGCACAATACCGGTAAACATGAATATCTATTGGTACAACATGGATCACATGACTAAACTTACGTCATCGTTTTCAAATACCTCCGGCTTCACAGTCCACACTACAACGCGAAAACGGCGTTTTCAAATTTATCCACTTTGGAGAGCGTTTTTCCAAAAGCTACGTTTTTGTTGACTTAAAACGCCGTTTCAGTGTGGACGGAAGGCCAAAACGGAGAAAAAAATATACGTTTTCAAATGAAAACGTATTAGTGTGGACAGGGCCTGTATGGCTGGAGCATCGATAAGAGGACTCGGGCATACAATATCGATGGTTCATAAAACTTAGAACTGGTTCTCGATTGGAACCGGTTTTCAATTCCCATCCCTACTGCTGCAAAGGTATTTTGGACTTCTTTTCACCTCTAAGTGAAGAAAGAGAAAGAACTTCGGTGTGAATATATCAAGGCCTTTAATTTGCCCCTGCAGTGAAAGCTTACTATAGTAACAGTTTAAAAAGATGAACCTGTGAACTTGCCAATAAATCCCAGTGATTGTATTTAAGCTAAAACCTCACATTCGCCTTCATTGTGTTAAAAGCAGACAATAAAGCAGCAGCCTTCGCCATATTCCTAAGGGACATACAAATAACTTCCTCAATGCATTAATCATGCGTGACACACATTCTGCCAAGAACAATCATCTGCAGAATTGTGCCAGCATCTCTTTGATAAGGTTTCCACAAGAACAGGCCACAGCATGGAGAGCTGTACGGGACTTCGAATCATTCCATTGCACAGTAATAATGAAAACGAGAAAGACAGACTCTTTCCAAAAGTCCAGTGTGCATGTGTGTAATCTGGTCATGCTAATGAGGCTTTATATTTCATACCAGTCTGTTAAACTGTTCTTACTCTGCAAACGGTCTTTGTGTTTGGTTGTTGCACAGATTATGTTGTTCTTTTATTGTTTGGAAGACTGAAAGCAAGTTTTTAAAAGCAGGACTAAACAGCGAACAAACAGCTTTAAATGACTACATCATGACTTCAGCCATCCCCAATCTCGTCTTATATGACCGCCTCTCCCTCTCACTGGATGGATGTCTGGCCTTCTTCAGAACTGACTAAATATTTTGCATCCGCGCCAGTGTTGCCTTCTTTTCCAGACAATGCTGGCTTCAGCCAATCACACATCAATTAATTTTGTTTGGATAGCCTGAAAGACAAGTATCTTTGTTGATATAGATTTTCTTATTGTGAGAGAGCCACTGTTATTTTTGCATAAGGACCATGGCATTTATCAGGCACTCGAAAGTGGGAAAATTATATCTAATAAAGCAGCTTTAGAAAGCATGAAGAGAAGTATATGAATGGAATAATGTTTTCTTATGAGGAAAATCTCTTATGGCAACATGACTGAACCGATACGTGAGTTCAAGAGCTTGTGGCAGAGCTCCAGTTTTAGCGATTTCTGCTGCTGTAAACGTGACTGTTTATGGTCCAGTCTCAGACTCAACGATCCTGTCCGAGTGTTATGCACCTGATGGCTAATTCTGACAGAAACTACTGTGTGTGCAACATGGCAGGAGCCCTATGCAACACTTTTGTCAAAACAGTAGACGTCACCCACCCTTTTTTGGCAAATATTGACTTTATTATTATTTAGGTGAGAGGTTTTTTTTTTTTTTTGGTTAAAAAAACCTAACAATTTCCACAGAGGGGTACAATATACAGCCTGAAAGACTTTCAACAAATGGTCAGTGGAGGTGCTGACCCTTCAGAAAACTGAACTGCTAATATACATTTTCTATCCTTTTTTTACATCGTTTTAACAATCTAATACACGTAATGTAATGAATATTTGTCAGTTATACATAAATGAAACAGACATGAATCAAAATGAAATTATGCCAATATTTACAGATTATTGGTATGATTTTAATTGTTACGGTCAAGAAGGTAAAGCTAGCTACTTTACTTGTCCGTTTAATTTAATGCTAGAAAATACTTTAAATGCGTCTTAAAAAACATGGGATGTGTGCGTATAATGCGTTAGAACAAAAAGTTTTGGAAATGAGCATTTAAACTAAATTTGATTCTGATGTGAGCAATATTTTTATTTTACGTTCTTATGGGAAATGCTGGGAATGGACTGTCCATCACTTCACTTCTGTCGCCAGACTGAGAAACAATGGCCACCATTACAAGAGCTGCTTATGTCTGACACCCATAAGACACCAAAAAATGCTCCGTTATTGTCACAGACACACACATAGAGAGTGAGCGGCTACGACCAGCACCACTGCGTGACAATACAGAGACCGGTTCCCACAATTCAACTGAACCACATGGGGACTCTAAATCTGCTCAGCAAACTGCACACTTAACAATGATTGCTGATAGTCTCCCTCACTCAGAGCGAACCTATTCAAATCTCACGCTTCTTTGGCAACTCAAGACTCAACTAATGGAAATGACGTGGAAAGAGAAAATCTTGCAGATTTGTTAACTGATTGTCACATTTCAATAGCGATCCTTACACAATCCACGTCACATTCAGATTCAGCCTACGGTTATTAATAAAATGACTGAGAAATAAGCACAGCGTGTTTTCTGACGAAATATGCAAAGTTTAACATTTAAAGAAAAAGGACAAAACCTTCAAGTTACTCACAGAACTGCGTGCAAATCCACCTCAGAACCTTCAATTGATCCCTAGGCCTCTAAAAACTAGGTTCACAGCAGCTTTTCTTGTGTAAGAGTCACATGTGAGATTTAGTGTGGCTGTGGCCGCAGGGCTGCTGTAAGCCTGGAGGCAGGTTCAGGCCGTTAAAGAGCGTTCAGTGACTGATGTCTTTGGAGGACTTGGTGCTGTTCTGGCACACGGCAGAGAGAGGTGGGGCCGACCGCTTCATAATCTCCTGTTGAATTTCACATGTTGCCGTCTCAACAAACCCCAGGACGCACTCTATGATCGCTTATCACAATTCCCTGGCCTGTGCATTTGTGTGTTTGGCTGTGGGCTTTCAGCACGTGTATGCAAAATATCCCCTGTGCATAAGGGGAACGCTAAAAGAGAGAGCCAGAGATCACACACTATTTGTACAGTATGTTTATACTCTAGTCCAAGTCTGTTGAGACTGAAGGGATAGTTCACCCGAAAATGACAATTTGGTCATCATTTACTCACCCTAATGTCGTTCCACACCTGTATGACTGACTTTCTGCTGCGGAACATAAAAATGTGTTAATAATCTGTTATACTCCCGTATAACATACTTTTTTTTGTACTCCTATTCTTGCCAATCTCTGTAAATTTGACTACTTGTTGCCTTTTTGTAATTTTATTCTCATTTCTTATGTTCATTTAATTTGATAATTTTTACCACAATATTTAATGCACAAATGCATCCAAGTAGCTGACCAGTTTTACATTTCACTGACATGACTGACTTGAAATGTAGCAACTTATATTTCAAGTTGTTTCCTGTACATATACAGTAACTGTTTGGCAAATATTAAAAATCTTGAAAAATATTTTGAGCAACACTGGGAACCAAAAAACATTGAAGCCCTTTGACTTGAACTAAAAAGCACAGAGGCATTTCTCAAAATGTATTTGATGTTCAATGGTAGAAAAAGTAAAACAAGTCTGGAACAACATGAGGGTGAGTAAATGATGACAGAAACTTCATTTTTAGCTAAACTATCCCTATAAATTAAATAATGGCAGTCATTTTGAAATTAACCTCTTATTTTCCCTTTCAGTTCTATTAGTATGATCCTCTGACCCATTCAAGCCCTGTCGAAAGATATTCTGACAGTTTTATGCCTCTTTACCACAAATTAGTCACACACATATGGAATGTTATTCAATACTGAAACGCACTGTAGGAAAAAAAAAAAAAAAATCAAATTTAATAACCAGCAGGAGAGAAGAGTTATATTTGTTTTAAAGCCAGGATCTCTGAGACACCAAATAACGTAACATTTTTCACAAAAGTGTGATTAATGTTATCAACTTGACATTTTGTTTATAAGCGGTTATCGTAAGATTAGGAAAAGTCAAGTAACATCGACCTATTGCTTCAAATGTTAAGTATGTTTTTTGAGACATTAAAAGGGCTTTGGGTTACAGAGTTAAGAGCTGCGAATATCTGAATTTCCTCCAGAACTGTAAAGCTACAAGCGTAAATCTGGAACTTATTAGAGAGAAATGAGGTTCTCTGCGGGATGCTGTTATCTCATCCTGTTTCTCATGATGTCACACTGAAACTTTCACTCTAAACCCCGTTCTGCAGCCTCACGACAGAAAGATCATGTTACTAACATGAATTATAACAAAACGCAAGCAGAACTAAGTGCAAAGCTCAACTACTGAACTCTAAACTAGACATTTAAAACAAAAGTCCATACTAGTGAGAGCATGCAAGAAGAAAAAACTCTTACTGTGCGCAAAATTCCCATTCATGCCAGATTCATCGTCAACCTTGTTCCCAAATAACGGGTAGTGTCTTTACATTCTTCCTGATGTACTACAGATGCCAAAGGAAGAGCAAGGAGAGAGAGAGAGAGAGAGAGAGAGAGTGGGACAGAGAGCGAGCAGTAGCAGTTTAAGTAAGACCGAAGGGATCATGTCTTGGGTCAGGTTCAGCTCCCCTTATTTGGATATGAGGCAAATGGGCCGCGGTAAAGAGGTAATGAAACAGATACAATCATGCACAAGAGAAACGTCTTGAAGCGGACTGTATCCCGGTGATAAATGAGAACTGCACTGACTTCATATTTACATTCCTGTTTATTTGCTTGGCAGACACCTCTTGCTGAAGTGACTTCTAATCCCGCTGTCATTCTTAAGGCATATTAAAACATATAATCAGATCTTGCCTGTAAACTCATGAATGTTACAAACACAGCGGCCAAATGAGAAGTCGTGAAACAACGATGCACTCCAGAACACTTCAAAAGAAGAGCAAACAAACAAAGATGATGACTAAATATATATAAAAGACATGCAAATTAGCAGCTGCCCACATAAACTCACAGTAGTCTTATAAAGGAAGTTTGTGAAAGGTACAAGTGGCTCAAAAATAAAGAAAACAATGTAATGTGTTACTACAGTAAGACACAACTCAATACCAAAGTGTTGAAGCCAGCTGTGACGAAAATATAATGAAACTAATTTCTGCACAATAATTAGTTATAGCATATTACAAATAAATTATCGAGAGTATGAATACAGTGCTTTCAGTTATTCAGGCTAATCTAAAAGCTGTAAAGTTATTATCTTTTATTTTGCTTTCTCACACATGCTTTTATTGTATTACATGCTTTTAGTTTAGACTGTTAGGTACTTGTTTGCATCATTTGTTTTTATTTATTTTATGGTTTCATTTATTATTTATTTGAATAATTATTTTATTTGTTTTTATTGTTTTATCAACCATTTTACATTTAATCTGGTAATGGTCATACATATTTGTAACTTTTAAATACCTTTTTCAATAACAAATGGGTGCATGACAACATTACTTTTATTTATCTCTTGTGTGCCAGTAAATTATCGGGCAGCTCAACCCTTCATGTATACAGACTAATATTCTTGTTTGTGAAATTATCTAATTAGGCAGTACAACGGCAGAACCTGTGTGTGTTTCATCCAGGGATTCTTGCCTGATACCTGTCATTAACAAACCTTGCCGTTGCTATATCAACCTTATAAGCAGAGACCTCAAGTGAATTTCCTCACAAGACAGCAGATTACAAACAACCTGAGCAGAGATGAAGACAGACAGAAAATACACACTATAACATTGAATTTCTGTTGAATACATGGCATTAATAGAGATTTTAAAAAGAGGAGAAGCGGCCACATGACCTTTGAGATGATGTTCTTAATGAGTGTGTGATTAGTTAACATGGTAGTTAATGCTCTTCAGCAAAAGGATGTCAAGTAGCACTCTGAAGTCCTTCAGGGGGACCAGAATGAAAAAGGCAAACCATGGCAACCATGATTTTCTAAGTGACAAGAGGTTTTTTTTTCAGTGGTAGTTGTCACAATACATGAACAGAGCAGAAAGAACTGGAATATTCTCTCCATTCCCTATAGAGGTTCTGCCAGTTACTGAAGTTGTATAACACTGCCTCCAAGTGGTACAGTTCACTGTAGAGCCAAACACACAGAGACCGATCATCTACAACATATAGTTTAGATTCAGCATATCTGAACAACACAGTGGACTGATTTATTCTAATGAAAAAAAAAGTAAGTTATGTTGGAGCGGCTATTGAATTTCCAGCATACATATGAACTCTGTCAATAGAAAACATCCCAGGATGCATATTGTGAAGTTGGTTGAGTGAATGTTCCGAATTTGTTCAGCACACCGCCAGCACACACACACACACACACACACACAACACAGAGAGAGATCAGATTAAAGGGATAGTTCACCCAAAAAATGTGTCATTATTCACCTCAAGTCCTTCCAAAGCTGTAATCTTTCCGTTCATCTTCGGAACACAAATGAAGATATTTTTAATGAAATCTGCGTTTTTTGTTCCTCCGTTGACAGTCTACACAACTACCAATTTCAAGGCCCAGAAAGATAGTAAAGACATTATTCAAGCAGCCTAAACCATGTGGTTTAAAACTCAATTTTATGAAGCATCACAAGCTTCGTTTGCAAAATATGAATCTTAAATGCATGTTCACGCAAATTGTCTGATCTCACGTCAAAACACCATGCATGCATTGTGGTGCTCTCGTGAATGTGCGTTGGATATTAATATTTTGTGTGAATTAATTTGAGTGAAAAAAAGTTTCACTCTTATTCAGTTAAAAAAACTGAGGTGCATAAGCTCAGATCAAAGAGGTCTATGATCAATCAGTTCCCAAAAGAAATACAAAACCTGTGCTAACTGAAAGAAAACAAACTGATAAAATATTGAATCCAATAACATTTGTGTAGGCTGGGGGGAACATACTTTTACTGTGGTTTCATATGTTTAATGACTTCACTATATTAATGAAGAGAACAATAAAGAATGAGTAAGTGTGTCCAGAATGTTTACTGATATGGTGTGAACTAGGGCTGGGACAACGCATAGACGTCACGATGAACGTCAACGCAAAAAATACGTCGACGCAAAATATGTGTGGCGATTCATCAGACCCAAAACAAAGATGGCAGCGCCGGAGAGTAGACTAGTAGCATAAACCGTAAAAGAAAGGCTAGTAGCTGACTGGATTGTTGACTATACTGCACGATAACATGCATAGCGCGTGCACGGCAGAGAAGGAGAGAGCGAGAGACACACGCAAGGTCTCTCGCTCTCTCCCTCTCTGCCGTGCGCGCGCTATACGTTATGCGCGCAGTATGTTCGGTCTCGCATGCGCGCTCGAGATTTGAACTAATTAGCGGGCATCATGGAGACGCTATCAATAAGCGGAACTTCCGGGAGACTTGGGATGTCTGGGTGCGGGTTTTTGCGGGTCTGAGTGCAGAATTTGCATATCTGGTGTGTTTTAAAGGGTTAGTTCACCCAAAAATGAAAATGAAGTCATTAATTACTCACCTTCATGCTGTACCAACCCCGTAAGACCTCCGTTCATCTTCGGAACACAAATGAAGATATTTTTATTAAATCTGAGAGGTACATCACTGCTACATAGGCTGCCTAAGGGAATGAAACTTGACGGCCCAGAAAGTCATTAAAGAAAATGTTTAAATATTGAATGTGCCTACAGTGGCTCCACTATAAGTTTATCAAGCGACGAGAATACTTTTTGTGCAGAAAAAAAAACAAATAACGACTTTATTCGTCCATCTCTTCTCTTCCGTGTCTTTCTCCTAAGCTGTTGACGTAGTGTAACAGCGCAGCGCTTCTGTGTTATACGTCACACGCAGGCTCACTATTGGCCGACGCTGGTCATGTGTGTGATGCGTGTGACGTTCAACCAGAAGCGTTGCGCAATAACAATGCCTGAAATCTCCAGGCCCAAAGAGAATACTTAGATAAAGTCGCTATTTTTGTTTGTTTTTTGCGCTCAAAAAGTATTCTCGTAGCTCGATAAACTTAAGATCTAGCCACTGTAGTCACTTGGACTATTTTAACGATTTCTTTAATAACTTTTTTGGGCCGTCAAGTTTCATTCCCTGGCAGCCTATGTAGCAGTGATGTACCTCTCAGATTTAATAAAAAATATCTTCATTTGTGTTCCGAAGATGAACGAAGGTCTTACGGGGTTGGTACAGCATGGGGGTGAGTAATTAATGACTTAATTTTCATTTTTGGGTGAACTAACCCTTTAACAAGAACTGGAGTAGGCTATGACAGAAAAGAAAATGAAGACTCTGAATGCTAGACATCAAGTTGTTATTTTCATCTGAAAGAAGAATTACAAGATGCACTTTTTTCAGTAAGCTAGGCCTATGTGTTTTCAAGGCTTCAAAGTTTTATTGAATGCTACCTCTTACTAAGAATGCATTTCTTTGCACTTGTATCCACCTTTTTCCTGGTTAGCGAATTTACCCATGATTCATAGCGGGTTTGAACCGGAATCCGGTTGTCCTTTTCCGGTTCTAAGCTTTATGAAGATTGCGCCGCTTGCTCAGAACGCCGCAGTGATGTGCTGATTAGAAAATATGTGAAATAAATAAGTAGGGCTGCCCCTGCCCGTGCACGACTGAAGTTCGGTTGGAAGTTATGTATACTATATGGGAGAGAATACTAAACCATAATGAGCGTTTTCGTAATGCCTATTCTGCATCACAACGCGCTTGCCACAATAAAAAAAACGGCAAAAGTAATGATTATGCATTAAACATTTGAATTGTTTATTAATAACTTGTTTTCTGTAAGTATCGACTGAAAAGATAAATTTGATGATGCTGACTCGCCATCTTCGCAGTAGTGAACGCGCCTAGAAATGCACACTTCATACGAATTAACCTACATAAGCAGAGAGCAGCCCATTTCTGCTCGTTTTTAATTATTTTGTTTAAAAGTACACATTTCAAGCTTTCTATATACTTCTCATGTATGTGAGGCAAGTAGCCTAACTTATACGCTGAGTTTCGTTTATTAATAAGACGCGCTATATTTGTCATATGTCATATTTATTATTCTAGGCATTTTGTGGATAAAACATTGATACAAATGAAGATACAATTTTTACTAAACGAATTTCACTTTACAGAAAGGCTTTCTACAAAACAAAACTTAATAAGTGGTCAAAATCATGTCTGAGCCATTCCAAATGTTTTCCGATATATTGGGCATTATGATCATATCTGACTCATCTCATGCGGTTCCCTTTTCATATAATCAACATAGATGAAATAAGTAAACAAATAAATAAAAAACATGATATTGTGAAACTTAAATATAAAAAGTATGTTTAGTTTTTTTTTTAAAATATATTTATTATATTTATTTAAAAATATGTAGGCTATGTGTGCGTGATGTGATGGAGGGGTGCTATTTTCGAATAATAATTGAATAATACCCAGCGATCTTCGAATATTATTTTTGCTTGAAATGCCCATCCATACTGGTAACGTATTACACCTTTTTCGTTGGATGCTTCAGTTTTAGCGCAGCTAACCAAAAACGTCTACTCTCTGGCACTGAATGTAGCTGATCCGAACCGGACATAGGCATTCTCTCCTTTTAATCTTATGCTCAAAGCACCCCGTTTCTAAAGTTTTTTTTTTTTATCTTCTTTGAATTGTAAAATCAACCAACAGCAGCACATAGATAGAGCCTGAACTCATTCTCTCACTGCTAATACAGTGCAAACCGGAAGTAGGCAACCGGAGTCGTCGTCATGGCGGCGCGCATTGTTTAGAGCAGAATAAGGTGGATAGTCTTTTATTTTGGAATTTTAAGAGCAATAAACATATATTGCAATGTTAAGGAATTCATGTTTTTTTCATTCAGATATGTAAATCAACATGTGTAAATTGCGAATGGTGTGAACGGTATGTATAATATGTTTCAGAACACACTGACTAACATACAAACGGAAATGTGCGTCACATGTCGTGCTGTCATGTACATGACATGAATGCTGAGAAACAACACTGTTGTGACACTACCGGATACATCCGAGTACAGAGATTAGATGTTGCAACCAATCATTTTTTTCCCAAATACCACACATAATTGAGCTTTTTAGGATGCATGTTACCAAAGCTGCACACCAGGGGGCAGAAATAGGCAAACACATTAGAAAGATTGAGTCTGCTGAACGCAATAGATCAGAGGTGATAAACCACTTTTTACAGTATATTTACTGAGAAATAAAACCTGATATCTCTAAAGGAACTGTGATTTAGGACAGTATATTTACCCTAAAGTTGAGTGCATCATATTTTACAAAGAAAATGAAACCTAATTTTGTCCTAAATGAAACCTAAAGACACTATTTTCATGACAATTAAACCAATTTTTAAACCAACAAGTTGTTTTTTGTATATTTTATAGCATGATAGATCAAATACTACTTATTTTTAACGACCGAAACAATCTTATTCTTAATAGAATATAAAGGATTATTTCATACAATATTGCAATATGGCAATAGTGTCACTCTACAGAGACAGAATCAGAAGAAATACGTTTAAGGTTTGGTGAAAGAGAATGATCTCTGCCGTGCAGTGGAAAGCATGCGCCTTTGGCCTTTCTGAGTGTTTGTTTTTCATGACACACACACACAGAGTTCACCGCTGGGATTCCTTACCCTCCAGAGAACATGACAACAAACATGATAAACTTGATTTCCATCCATTTTCCCAGCACGTCGGAGGAGCTCATAAATCCTAGACCATTACGCTCTCACTCAATACGTTATGCAAAATGATATATTATGTCCTATAGTTTAGTGTTTGACACAAGGGGTTGAACGACTTCAGATTTTTAAAGTCTTTTAAAGATTCTTTAAAGACATTTATGTGATGAAAGTCGAGTCGGCGTAGGTGACGTCATTAATGAACAAATAAGCCTAAACCTCGAGCTGAGATTCGAACGCCTTGTTTTACTGCTTGATAAATAAAGCAGCACGGCACAAAGCTTAATGTGCTTGTCTCCTAATTAGGACCCAAAATAGATCGATATTAAGCTTTTATAAAACAAAGAAATTAAAGGATTAGTTCACTTTTTAAAAAACTTTTGCTGATAATTTACTCACCCCCATGATTGGCGAGTTCGAACAGGAGAGTCACGACCACGGATCACGGAACAGAGCAAGGCATAAACTTACTTTTTTATTTATTTATTTTAAAAATGAGCGATCGTTTTGCAAGATAAGACCCTTATGCATCGTCTGGTGTCGTTTAAAGTCATTTGAAGCTGCACTGAAACTGTCATTTGGACCTTGAACCTCGACTGAAGAAAGAAAGACATGGACATCTTGGATGACATGGGGGTGAGTAAATTATCAGCAAAAGTTTTTTAAAAAGTGAACTAATCCTTTAAGCTATGGTATGAAGAAGCAATGCGCTAAGAGCAGGAAACTGTATATCAAAAAATCTATTCAGATTTTAAGCTTGTGACATATAAATGCACACATCAACCTGATCACTTTATGTAGCGTTCATCCAAACTTTAAGTAGCGTTCAGATTCATCAATCGAAATGAATTAATTCCTATTTAAACAAAAGGTGTCCTTGTAAACGTAGCTAATGTTTGGCACATTCATCCGCCCTTTGAACAAATAAACATGAAAAACCGATTTGACAGCATCCCATTTATGCATGTGGCATGACAAAAGCTTGAAAGACACGCTATTGTCTTTCAGTGGAGCGACGGTCTGTATCAGCAGCCTAAAATCTGTTGGTCCAGCTGGGACTGAAAGCAGCCTGCCATGCACATTCCTCTCTGAATCACAGAGAGAGCGGTACTCCACACCTTCCCAGAGTAACACCCTCAACTGCCAGCAGTCCTCTGAGGACAATACAAATGACAGGTTAAGACAAAACACTCTTACCATCTTACTATCTTACCAAAAAAGGTAAGATAGGACAACCTCAAACTATCAAGAGCAGAGTGTCTGAACATCATAAACAGGGAAACTCCTTAAGTGTGATAAAAAGGTGGTTTTCCTCTAGTGTGAATCAAAGACTGTACGTGACTCATTTGCCTTCAGGTATTTCAAAGAAATCAAAGTTATCGGACTGAATTACAGATTGGCAAAAATGGATGTCTGCCTTTTCTGCTTTGTGTGCCCTTGCATTTGTGAAAGTCTTTTTTTGATGGCTTTTTCATTTTCAAATCCTGTTGGAATTAGTGATGAACACGAGTAATCAAGTCTTGAAAAACATTGATGAGGCATTTAATAGAAGTGTTCTTTTTTATTATGTGTGATAAAGGTCACTAAAGGTCACTGTTGTCTCAGGCTAGTGCCGTCAAAAATATTGATATTTCGGTATAGATAATAAAATATTTGAAATTGTTCCAAAACTCCTTTTCTACAGTATCAAGACACTGATACCAGCTGCGGCATCTCCGACAACGAACTGACACACACCCGCCTCCTGTCACTCACTCGACTCATTCGCTTTGGTTAAATAGGTCTAGTGCTTGAATTGCGAATACTTTTAGTCAGGTGGCCGTCTCTGGCATAAAACCGCATCTCAAACAGCTCTCGAGTACCAAAATGACTCTTTTGCATGGCTTATTGCTCTTAAACAGTCAAATACATACCAAATTATGTCAAAATGCTCGTCTTGCAGAGATTTCAGGTAAATACATAAATGGTTGAGAGAAAACGCAAGTTGTGTAACAGTATAATGGATCTGTGCTTAGTCTAATATTCCTGCTGTCATGTTAATCAAAGAACAAGACAGAAAATCACTTGCTACTCTTGACTGAATAACTTTTGTAACTTTAATTGAAAGCATTAGCATGAATTTAATTTTTACAATTAAAACTATTCAGTGTTCTAACCTGATACTACCCACCTGAAAAACTTAAAGCCATGTTCATTTAATTTGACTCTTTATTCTATTGTAGTTGTGATATTGTTTGCAATTTGTTTTTTTATTATTAGTATTTTATTACTGACTGTTTAATTGTCTTTTTTGTAAATGTATTTTAACGATTCAAATAAAAAGCTTCTGTGTGCAAGTTATTACAAAATTACCCAAATTATCAAAGAATTTAGATAACAAATTGTATTTATGGCAGTTTTCCCTGTGGTATTGAATATCAATATTTTTCCAAGTTATCGTATCCAGTATCGTGACAACACTATTGAGTACAGCCATAAATAATAAGTGCAATGATTTCAGACACTCGAAACTCTTTAGAGTGATTTTAATTCATGTTGACATCTGCAGATTTTCAGCCACACATTTATAACACAGACAGAATATTTTGGGTCCGAAATCCATTCCACTTCTATAAGAGCTAATCAATCATTAAGAATGAGGTCACAGTTTGAGCAGGATGTTCCTGAGAGCTCTTCTCAAAAGCACCTGCTCCTCTGTTGACTGTTCTGTCCATTCCAGTTTCAGTAGACTCCATTTAACAAGAAAAGAGTTATTACACTCAGGAACTTTAGCCAACACAAACACAAAACCACTTTGAACTCAGAGCGGTTTCACTGCTACAGTTCAAGGTTCAAAGTAGTGATACTTCAATACACCTGCCAGACCAATAATCAATCATTTGGATGATTATCTGCATTGCTAATCACCCAATTGGAAATATTATCAGCCAGAGGTTTTTGAGAATTCTTTGAATTTTTAAATGAAGCACCACATCTGAACTTGCGGCCTTGCTATGCTCTCAGGAGGGAAAAAGGTACAAAAGCTGTCACTGATGTGATATCCTTTCAAATTTATCTTTTTTTACCCCTAAAGGCTGCCATATTAGTACCTTGAAGGTAAAGGTATCAAAAAGGTATAGCCCCAGTGAGAGCTTTAATTCGTTTTTTGTCTCCAATTAGTCAATTAAGGTATCAGAAGTGTGCTCACGAACGCCGCTATGCACCCTTGATTTCAGTCGATGAGAATTAAGTGTAGAAGAAACTCCTCTAAATGGCTCATTGTGTCTTGAGTTCTCAGAAACACAAGGCATACTTTGTGTGCAGTATCATGGCCACAGTGTCCCTCCCCCAGCCTTGTCCTGTGTTTTGTTTGGCGTTTAGATGGACGCTCTGCTCACTGACAGCAGTGTGCTAGTGAGAGTTAGACTGGTCTTATCAGAACCCGCCAGTCTCTTCAAGGTCTGAATCAGGATATGATGTGGTTTGGGCTGTTTATTGTGAGGCTCTCTAGGTGGTCTCTGTCCATGAGGGAAATAACTATGAGGCTGGTTAACATTACGAGAATGAGAGGAATGTGTTGAGGTGTCACCCCACTTGTTTGTTAACCATATCACCTTCCTTTTATTTTATTTTGATTTGGAAAACTAAAAGTAGCGACGCCAACTCAGCTTTTTTGATCTAGCTTTTCCAGTATTAAGCTACTTTTTCCAATAGTAGCAGTACTGTTTTTTCTTTTGTGACACTGTACTGCACAGATTTACAGCCAAGCAAGCTGAGTGAAGCAATAAGGAAATGTGCTTTCATAAAATGTCCTCTCTCACCATTATGAAGCACTGGGAAGTCTGGCGCATTTTTGTGAATTTTTGTGCTTAGTGGTTAAATTATTAACCAATTCAGTTGAATCCCTACAAAACATTTGACGTATTTTAGTCTTTTAGGCCTCGTTTACACTGTCAGTAAAATGTGATCCAATTCCGATGTTTTGCTCTTATGTGACACAGATCGGATGTGCTCTATGCATGTGTTCTACGCACTTTAATGAGATCGTGTTGTATGTTCCCACCAGTCCTGAGATCTCTCTCGCACACAATAACTGAAGCACATGCGCAGGCTGCAATGATGGCCCTTTTCTCCTCCTCCGCCTCAAAATCATGGTGATGTTTGGCGAACTTTTGCATATTGCAAAGCTAGCATCAAGCATATTTCGCGTTCGTCTTTCTGTGCAGAACCCAATTTAAGCATCCGCGATGTTTCAGATCAACACATCACACATGAATAGGAAATTGGTCACAATTGAAAGAACGTGTAAACTGACGGTCAAAAAAAATTGGATATAGGCAACAAATCAGAATTCGACATCAAGACCTGCAGTGTAAACGAGGCCTTAGATTTATACAAATTTATATATTCATTTACTTTTTAATTTTAATTATATTATATTATATATATATATATATATATATATATATATATATATATATATATATATATATATATATATATATATTGATAGAATGTAATAAATAAGAAAAAATATTATTCCTTTTATCGCATATTAATTTTTTACTTTTACTAAATTAAGTTAAAATCTAAGCAAACTCCAATCCATGCTGTTACTTTCTAACATGTTTTTCTTCTTCATTCTTTAGTACTCTTATCAGTGTGGTCATTAGTCATTACCTGTTAGAGGACCCCTGGCCCTGTTGCTAATCAGGTGCTAATCAGCCAATCACAAGGCAGTGTTTATCTTCCTGTGGTGTGTCAGGCAACAGCTATTAGACTCATTTCCTTTAATTCTCCGGGGTCTAAAGTGTTTTTGGGGTCCTTGATATGTTTTGACATGCTCTGACATTAGTGCTTTTTTCAGTTGCTTATAAACATATTAAATGGCAAAGTTGTCATTACACACTTTAGCACAAACAGGGCTACCATAATATGTGAGAAACATGTATGTACATGTTTGTATTTTTGAGAGAATATTGTTTATGCATGGTTATTGAAAACTAAAATTTGGTTTCTGAAATAAGGCCACAAAACACATACTACATTTGTGTCCACAAGACTTTTGACAAATGGATGTTGTTGCCTAGAGTTTTTGTTTGGAAAGGCAATATGCGTGGGGGCGTGAATAATGCTCTGATTCACACCTGAAAGACCTGCATAATGAGCTGCATATGAGCCTCACACACAGGTGTGTCACTGGTACCAAAGAATGCGAGGACAAAAATTATTTATATATATAAAAGTTAGATTCTACAGAATTCAGTCGCAACACCAGATTCATTACTTGCCCACCGCGGCACCGGGAAAAAAAAGTTTAAAGTGTTAAAAATATTTAACGTAATTACGCAGTATCCGTTAAATCCTGCCTGTATCTCACACACATACACAACCCACAGAAAAGACAGTGAACAGTATTAGTGGCCTTGGACTAACTTACGGAATAAGCCTAACTTAGTGAATGAGGGTTTAGGGGGTGATTTCGGATTCAACCCATGTTCTCAAGCTGTCAGACAGACAGGACCGAGCAGGTAATATTTAATAAGAAACAAGCTCACTGAGCTCCCAGCACATAACTTAAAATTATTTAAATAGAATAGAGTAACATAAAGCAGATATAATAAAGTAACATAAACCTGAGAATAATCCTAAAACTAAATTTACCCACACTTTCGATTTGAAAGACGATGGAGCGTTGTGTACAATTTGAATTTGCTGTTAAATGCACGACAACAAAGCACCACAACAAGCGTTACCTTGTGGATGTAATACGCAAAAGTAAATGATCAGAGTAAACTCTGAGAAAACCAATGGAGAAAACCGAAAGTAAAACAGATAATTTTATAATTAAATATTGCAATACTTTGCGCTACTGTATCGATATAATTGCGTGAGCAAAATATCGCGATACTGAACAGAATCGATTTTTTCCCCCACCACTACTTAAGAATAAACTTACTATTCACATTGGATACGTTGCTCCTAGAAATGAAACTACCAGCACTTCTGAGGTAAATTTTCCAGGATTATTACGAAAGTATTATTCTTCACAGCGTAGCAAGACGACGTAAAGTACATGATTCTTATTAAACTTGATGTGTTTTATCGAGTTGTTTTGGGCGTTGGCATGTTTGCATGGCTTGCCTTGAATAGCGCGCGCTCCGTGGGAGTGGTCACATTAGCACTTAATGAGCTGAAAAGAAAAAGACTGGCATCTCTCTCTTTTCACACAGGTTACATAAACTGAGAATATTTGTTTTTTATTTAAATTACTTCATTTAAAAGAAGACAATTCAAGCTTCATGCCTGTGTGCATGTATGCCTGTGTGACTGAGTATTCGCTGAGTTAGTTAATTTTCGGACGCGTTTCAGACAGACTTCATTGACAAAGAGAAGACAGAACTCGGATCATGTTTATTTTTCTTTATTTGGCAAAAAACACAACACTTTGATTTATTGTGAGTACAAAACAAAAAGACACTAAACAGGATCGAATGATGTATAACACTTATATGTAAGATCAAAATCAACAGAGTATTTTGAGTCTCTTTTGCACTGATAAGAAAATAAAAATGCCGACCCCAGCGGGTTAATATTACAGTATGGGGTTAGAATTGTTGCATTATTCCAAATAAATAGATTAAGATTCACAAATAAATGTAAAGAGTTTCACAACATTTTATAAATTCTCAAATAAATAAAATGAGATTTTCAAATAAAAAAATATTTATATAATAAACATATTTATATCAAATAAAAAAATATTTTACAAACAACTCTGCCTGGCATTTATTTGTGAACCGCTTTCTGTGTATTTGTAAATAGCTGTACACATTGTGAATAGCTTCTTGTGCATTTGTAAATCCCCTCACGTATCTGTGGATTCTGAAACACTTCTAGCGTCAAATCCACAGACAAATCCACAAATAAGTGGACTCCACCCACCGTTTACTCAAGCCAATCAGATAACGGCCCCATTGAGCTAGCCAATCTAAATCTAATTTCTAATTTTCAAGTAGCGAGCAGTTTAAGGCCTCTTTATATTTCCATCAGGATAAACTCAGGGAATTATGACTATCACAGATCACAGACTACACCAGCAAGAGGCGCGACAAAAGCAAATAGTGCCCCATTATCTTTTCACTGCTGCCGTAGCAGTTTCAAATAAAATAAAACTATTATTTCATAATAAATAAAACTAGCATTTTTGAAATGGTAAACATTTTTCCCTATGTGACATCTATTTTCTTAGCTGCAGATATATGAACTGTCTGCATAATCGTACTTGTATTGACTAGTGCTGGCTACTTGAAAATTAGATTGGCTAGCTCAATGTGGCCGTTATCTGATTCGCTTGAGTAAACGGTGGGTGGAATCCACTTATTTGTGGATTTGTCTGCATGTCGACGCTAGAAGTGTTTCAGAATCCACAGATACATGAGGGGATTTACAAATGCACACGAAGCTATTCACAAATGTGTGCAGCGAATTACAAATGCACAGAAAGCGGTTCACAAATAAATGGCAGGTAGAGTTGTGTTTGTAAAATAATAAAACATTTGTAAATATTTTTTTTTATTTACAAATCTCATTTTATTTATTTGTGCATTTTATAATTTGTGAATCTCTTTACATTTATTTGTGAATATTAATCCATTTATTTGCAATAATGCAACAATTCTAACCCCATAGTACTGAGGCCTGTAGTAAATTCCATTTTCAACAGTCTCTGTTCACACCAACCCAGACAACTGTCAGCATGAAACGGAAGTTGTGATCGTCCTTTCGTCCATTATTGTGACATATCCGAGTGAAATAAGAAAAAAAAAAATTGGGAAGGGACTGGATTTCATCCTCGGGAATTGATTGGATCATGGAAAGTTAGGTAGTGCTAACTAAATGGAGGCAGATCTAAATGCCAGTTGTGGAAGATATTTAGGGGGAACTAAAAACGAAAAACTTGTGCGTTTTGGTCGTTCATTTAACAAATGAGAAGGTTCCCTGTATAGTTTAACAGCATTATTTAAACTAGCGGTATCGGCAGGAAAGTTTTTTTTACCTGTATGACAGGGGTGGCTAACGTCGGTCCTGGAGAGCTACAGTCCTGCAGAGTTTTGGTCCAACCCTAATCAAACACACCTGAAATAGCTAATCAAGGTCTTAAGATTACTAGAAAGCCACAGACAGGTGAGTTAATCAGGGTTGGAGAAAAACTCTGCAGGACTGTGGCTCTCCAGGACCGACGTTAGCCACCCCTGCTGTATGATATACTCACAACAACTTTAAAAAAGGAGGGTGGGAGTGGGGGGGTTCTTCACAAGCAGCTTTTCTACAAGCTGAGGTAAATACTAATATATAGAAGGTAGGGCTGGGGCGGTTACCGCAATACCACAGTCATCACCGCAAAAAAAAGCATTGGCCTGCACATGTGTGCACGTTGTGTCTAATGACATGGATTCATTGATTCTAATGCCATGGATTATGTCTAATGACATTGTGACTTACATGCATTCAAGGTTTTCTAAACAAAACTTATCAAAAGATGGAGCAAATCCAACCTTTCAGGAGTTGGGGAGCGCAATGTTCCATGACACATAATAACATTCCATTTGTATTAGAGATGCACGGATGGGCCATTTTATCCGCAACCGCATCACAAAACTCATCCGTCCGCACCAACGTTTTTTGACCAGTTTTCAAAACCGCACCCGCCCGCCATCCGCTGATTGTTTTAAAGGGATCATATAATGCCATTTTTGTACAAGTTAATATGAATCTTTAGGGTCTAAATGAAAAGTTTGTAATATACTTTTATTAAAAATTCTCATTAGTTTTTTAAGAAAACTCACATTTTACCTGCTCAAAAACAGCTCTGTGTTCAGCACTCCGTTTAAGTGCATATGCCTTTAAATGATAATGAGCTTCGCTGACTCCGCCCCTCCGTTCTGTGGGCGCTGTAACACAACGCACGTGGAGTGTTAACTTGACAACAGTTGAGGGTTTATTATGGCAGCGGGATTCTCTCTGAGGACACATCTGTGCAACCGTATCAGTTTGAACCGGAGTCGGACCCGAAACATGATGACGGCCCCGAAGAAGTTCGACAATTAAGGCTTGAACATGACGTTTCTGAATGGTTGGTTAACAATGTCACTTTGATCTATCTTTGTATGTACTGGCAGGGTAACGTTAGAGTTGTGAGATACAAACGCTATGTGTTTAACGTTACTAATGTAAGTTATAGGTTAGTTCGTTGACAGATTTATGTTGAAAAACAATTTTTTTTTTGTAAATGTAGGCTTGTCAGTGATGCGTGACGTTATCTCAGTGTTAGGTACAACTATCGTGACTGAAACTGACGTGAGGTCATGTCAGTAAGGATTCTAGCAGTAGTTGAAGGATACCTAAGAATTTGCTGTATGTTTATGTTTAGTGCAGTACGAAAATATTTTATGTTTTAAGAAAACTTTTAAGTACATCTATAGTTTTGTAACTGCATTGATATTCCTGTTAATATTCCTGTTACGTTAACTGTAACTGCGTAACTTACACAGTTTTTAATAACACAACACCTCTAACACGTTTTTCATTATAAACGTGGGATTATGCATTGTATTGAGAACGTCGTAACGTTACATAGAACACATGCCGTAATACACCCTTAGTCTAAACATTAGCCACAATCATCGTGAAGCGTGCAAGGGATTTGCAAAGATTCATATAAAGGTTAATAAATAAAACGTTACACTCACTTCTTCTGGAGGTCCAGCAGGAACACGAATAGTTGGTACCGATTCCTTTTTCAGTAGCAGCTTCTTAGCTAAACATGATTTACATTGACCCTCGCCTCGTTTAAAAAGCAGTCTGGTGAGAAATGATTTGCGCAAACATGAGCGCATTGACGTTGCTCGTCGTGAATATTTCCTTCATAAACAAAACTTAGCCACTGCGTCTTCAGCGGTTCGGATTTAGGAACATTAAAATGACTGCTGTGTTCCTTATTACACCCAAGAACAGAACACCACAATCGCTTAGACGCCATTCTGCTCCAGTGTAAACAATGACAAACTATGATTGACATCTCACTCACGAGCGAGGGCGGGTCTGTGTTGAAACGCTGCTGTCAATCAACAGTCGTGGGAGGGGCGTGCGAGCTTGTGACGTCACAGGCTCGAACGGCTTGATTTGAGGCAGGGGAAAACATATAAGGAGATTAAAACAAAACCACTGGATGGATTTTTATCATTATATGATGGCTGTGTACAGACACTGCCAACACACATTTCAGTACAATCAACTTGTAAAAGTGCAAGTACCATTATATGACCCCTTTAAGGTATATGGGCGATACAAGGCTCTGGTGCCGCGAGGCTAGAAAGTTCTTGGTTGTTCTAGAAAGGAGACTGATCTAATGCAGCAAATATATTTAAAGGCTAAAGTCCCTAGTACCCCCTATACCACTCTACAGATAAATCACCATGAAATTCCGGTTTCGCGTACCTACCCGAAATAATAAAATAAAATTCTGCATCAAAATTTATAGGCAAGACAAGTAGTTTGTTTAGGCATGGTTTGTAGCGAATTACAAACCTGCGCACACATATATTCAAATGCACATAACTACAGAATCAATTCTTAATGTGCATGTGAACGCCATCAGCGTTTATCACATGTTTGTGTTTAAAGTCTGTTTAGAGAGAACGGCGTCGTCTTATCGGCCCCTAATTTAATAACAAATGATCATTTCGACGGAAGTGAATCATTCAAAACTAACAACAACATATTCAAGAACCGCTATAAAACCAAACCATTCTTTGTTACCTTAAATTATATGTTTGTTTCTGTAAAGCTGCTTTGAAACAATCTACATTGTTAAAAGCGCTATATAAATGAGGATGACTTGACTTGACCTAGTATAGCCTATAGCTATGTTATATCCCCAGAATTCCGATCGGCGCACAGGGACAAAAATAAATAAATAGCCTAAATAAAATGTACATCGGCAAACCCGACCTTACCTGACTAGGCTACTGTGCAATTTTATCATTTCGTTTTGAATTTGGTTTAAAAGTAGATATTTCAAGCTTTCTATTTATTTTTCTTGTCTGTAAGGCAAGTAGTCTATACGCCGAGTTTCGTTTCATTTATGAGACGAGCTCCAGTTCACGTGCAATGCAAGAGATCGCACTAGCGCCTCCACATCCTGATTATATGTCTGCTATATTTGCTTCTTATTTATTAATTCCAGGCAATTGGTTGATGTAACAGTGATTAAAATTAAGATACAATTTATACAAAACGAAATTCAATTTAAAGAAAGGCTTTCTACAAAACAAAACTTAATAAAGTGGTCATAATCATGTCTGACCCATCTTATGATCCTATCTTACTCATGCGGTTCACTTTTCATATAATCAACAGTTAAAATAAAAAAATAACATTATATGTAAACATAAATATGGAATATAATTTTTATAATTAAGACATGTTGGAAAATCTTTCATTTACAATGTGAACATAATAATGTATTCTCCTGAAAATGATGTATTGTCAAATGTGTGGTGAATGTAAACATTGAATGTGAATGTATAAAATAAGGAAATCTATTCAGTGATTGGTCCATGCAAAATTACTGCCTGATGAAAATTTGACTGTTTCAAAGTGTGCTCCTTTTTTTTGGATGTAGGTAACAATATTTAACTAACTCTGTCTAGCAAAAATGACCACTGGTGTGTGGGGGGCTGGGTGGTATTTAAAGCGGTTTACCGCTATACCATGGGAATTTATTGCTTTTTTAACCACAGTTAGAAAAAATCCATACCGTCGCAGCCCTAATAGAAGGTGCTCAGTGTGGGAACACAACACTAAAATAATGCAATAAACATTAATTTAACAAAATAAGATGTGACATAAAAAGCCTAATGTACATTATGACTAATAATTAGTCAAGCTGCCATTGTAAATAAGAACTTGTTCTTAAAGAGCCTATAAGCGTTTTCCTGAAATTTAAACTCGCGACTGACACCTGTGGCCAAAAAACAGAACTGCTCTTCCTTTCTGCTCGCAGCGCGCGCTCGTACGTGCACACTTCACAAGTCATCTGCTGCAAGGAGGTCAACATTATGTTTAAAGAGGTAAGAACAGTCAAATACATAATTGTTTGAGATAAGTTTGCTAGTGTAGGCTACTTGCTGACTAGCAGTGGTAGCAGAGTGACGCGCTTGCCTTGACGTCACATCCGCAGACAGCGCGGGAAAAATCCGACCCGACAGAAAATAGGAAAAATAGGATACAGGCTTATAGGTGCACCCACTGTGAGCGGACAAGGTGTCAGTATGCTCAACAGGAGATGTTTGAGTCATAAATGGTAAAATAAAAAGGCTATTATTACGTTTATTTTGGGGGAAAAGTTGCATATTATAGGCCCTTTAATGACTTGCCTGTTAAATATTTTATATGAAAAAACATCAAATGTGATCATCACAAAGAGAATTATGAAAATGTTTTTTCACTGAAAATTATAAGATGGCTTGTTCTTTTTCACTTGCAAAAACTGTAAAAAGTTACATGAAACATCTTATTAGATCTATTACAGTTGCTACTGTATTACAGGGTAAAGCCTGGTTTATACTCGGTCGCGCGCGTTGGGTGCGCAAGGGCCCATTTCGCCTGGCGGTGTGCACGGCAGATTTTGTAACAACGCGTGCGGCGCCGAATCCGAAGATGAACGACTTCGAGCCGAATCTGGCCGAGCTCGAACTTCTCACCACACCGGCACCCAGTTTGCACGTCTACAAGTTGCTTACATTTAAAAATTGAGCATTCAATAGCATAAAAGTATTGTGTTGAACATAAAGGTCCATGTTTAATAAAAATGTTCACGAAACTTAATGAAATGTTTAGTGAAATTAGAAAATATGTTAGATATTGTTAATTTAGTTATATTGTATACACATTCTCATATCCATATATTTTGTTTTATTGTCATTACCTAATAATCTCAGGGTTTACACGATTCTTTTTGTAGTGTGGTATTGGTGTACTAAAATAAACATTGTCACGTGTGTAGCTTTCTTCTTCTCACCGTTGATTCCTGATGGTTTAGAGGACAATTACTCGAGTCGCCCCCTGTCGTTTCACAGAATAGTACAACGGCGAGGCGCGTCGAGTATAAACACCTCGTCCGTTTGGGGAGACGCGCGCGCAGTCTACGGAGACTCGCGCTCTTGCGGACGCGTCGAGTATAAACAGGGCTTAAGGGTAGGGACACACCAAACCGACCCCAAAAAGAACTAGCGCTGATGAAAGCAGACTGTGTTGTCGCCTCCTGCATGGGGGCAAAAAACTGCATTGAACACACTGTGAGAACTAGCTACAGCCAACTTTCAACTAGCATGCTCGTTCTACGTCTGCGTGTAAATGAGACAACTATTTTGCAGATATATTCGTCTATATTTGTCGTTCAAAAAGGGAAACTGACGCTGCAGGCTGGCACTTTCTTTATTCCACTCCTCCTGTGTTAAAATTAAGATATTCGCCCAGGAACACTCCTTTTAGAACAGCCTTCTATCTGTACTGTACCGTTTTGACTTCTCTGCTCGCTGTTTTGCCATTATTCTCATGCATTGACTCATTCACTAAGCTGAACAGCCGATCAGAGTTCTCTCTCTCACTGACGGCCCGACGCTGAACAGAAAAAACTCAGTCGACACTCAAAAATGACCTGACATTGCCCAACGACCAATCGTCAGCTTGGTGTGTCCCTGGCTTAAGGGAACTTATTGTTGTTAACCAAGTAACAGGTTTTAACCGTAGGATTTTTTACAGTCTTTTACTGTTAAAATTATAATAGGCTAACTTTTTACAGGAGAACAAGTCATGTACAATCTCATGGCTGTTGTTTGAACCACAAACAGCACTGTGGTTAATGTCCCCTATTTGCAATCTCATAAGCTCCTTTTGACTCCTCTGTGGTGTCCACTGAGACAACAAAACCAGGGGTCAAGGCCGGGGGAGGTCACAGTTTCAACTCTGCACTTCCTCCTCCCTACTGCTGCTATAATCACAAAGGAGACGATTAACAGATGCCTCTTGGATGCCAAGTAAGGGCTTGCCTTTAAAACACATGTTGAGTGGGAAGCTCATTGCACTGAGTGTCAACATCTGAGGCCGTGTGCAAACACCAGTAAAAGCTTAAGAACACATTAAAAGAACAAGCTCAGCTTAATTAAAAGGAGCAGTCTGTCATTTCATTTAAAGTCTAGATGGACAGGCAAATACGCCATGGGAAACTTTCTGAATTACATGATCGCCAGCTGTTGACCCCAGCAGTCACATCTGAATCTGAACTGAAGGGTTAAAACATTTTCAGAACTTTGAGTTGAGTGACTTTCTGAATTGGAATGTCTCAATCAATTGACTCATGGCAGAAGCAAACAGGTACGGGTCATAATTCAGTGTTTATTTGTGATGGACGGTGCATTTTGTGTACTGTAGATAAGCAGCTATGAAGCTTGCCAGAAAATACTACTCATTTAACCTGTTTATGAGGCGACAGGCTTGAGCAACTAAAATACATTTCCTGTCAGTCTTAGTGGCAGCCAGAGAACAGGAAAATACACAAAGGGTAATTCCAGCGTTATGGATGTGACATTTGAACTCATAATGACAGGTGAAATGTCTCAGAAAAAAAACACTTCTTACAATATTTAAATTGGAAATGCATATTCTCAGAGCACCCCATCTGGGGAATTGACAGGAAAAATATGTTTTTCTAAAATATATTTAAGCACCCCAAAAAAGGAAAATATGCATGCGTTATGGATGTGACGGGAAATGACTTGAGTTTTTGGTATACTGTTCGATTTCCCTTTAAAGTCTGTGAACTTTTAAATCCAATGTATAATGTATAAATATTGCTATCCACATGATGAAGGGGTCTTAGCTGAACATAAAAATATCAATGTTTAAAACATATATTTTTATGAAGTGTATTATGAGGAAAAACAACGTTATAGATGTGACAAAAACCCCGTTATGGATGTGACGCGTCTGAAATACATAGAATATGTTTGGAAAAATCAACAATCAAACCATCATGGCACTTTTGTTGACGCATAATGGCTGTGTTTTCACATTAAGAAGACTGTCTGAAATGATTCTGAAGATTATTAAATAAACTAAACCTTTAAAACGTTATGGACGTGACAGTGCACTGAAGCGTCAAGACCTCTTTATTATAGCCCTTATAAATTCAACAGGCAGTGCTGTTATGACCAAATTACTATATTTATTTCTCAGGCATGCCTCCATCTTTCTGCAAAATGCTTACTGTTAAAATAAAGTTTAAAAAGGGGGGTCTTTGATACCTTTTTTTGAACGCATGAAATATGGCTGGTTGAAAATGTAATTTAAGCATTGTTGCTCACCTCATATCTGGTGGATAAACAAGGCAATTTCTTATTTTTTGTTAAAGCACATTAATACAGTATATTACAGACCTAAATGGACAACTTAAAAAGGGTTTTGTTCTTTTGGTTAAAACTTTATTTTTTCATGGTAAAGATGACCTTTGCATGGAATTGCCCCAAAGCATAAGTTGCACAACTGTCTATTCTCATCATTTCATTATTACATTGTCTGAACTTGTTATTATTAACTTTCCAAGTAGGATGGCAGTATGGGAAAATTACTTATCTAAAAATTCTTACAACCAGAATGTCGTAAACTTCTGTGTTTGCGCTTTTGAATTGGGTAAGAAAACAATATATAAATTTAAAAAAGCATTGTGTACCCCTAACATGCTTTTTTTTAAGTTCTAAGAAATTAAACTTGAGAAAACAGCTATAATGATGTTCTGTTAAATGAGTTACTAAAACTAAAAGGTTACTTGCATCAATACAAAGTTTCAAAAGGACAAATGCCAATTTATATTCAAATCTGGACAATAAAATAACCATACCAACACTAAAGACTGCGTTATGGAAAGAGTGGCCTAATACAGAAGACCTTAAATTATGCAAATCATCATTAATGGCTTAAAGAAACCAAAGGACAAACTCTCAGTCTAGGCTGTCACTAGCATAAGCCTATTCAATTAAAGTTTAATAGGTCCGGTCTCTATGTTTACTTCCCAGTGGAGGGCCAGTTATACATTTCCATAGCGGCATTCGTAGTACTTTGTAAAAGACCAACAACAACAAAAAACTAAACACTCAAATTAGTCATCAAAGATGAAAATCTTGGGCCCAGAGAGCCAAAACAGTGAGGTCTAAGAATTTTGACCAAAAATGTACCCAAAAAGCAATTATTTCTCCCACCTGGATATGAATATAAAAAGGTTAGAACAGAGGTTTTAACAGGTTATTATTTTTATTTTACATTTAGACACCTTTGTGTATGGCACATAGAAGGCATTGGGACTGAGAAAACATACTAGGGGCAAAGGTTTACCTCTTAAGAAAAGTATGGACCATTATTATATTTTGCTTAAAACAATAAACTACTAAAACAAACAAACAACGTACATAATCTAGTAATCAAAATTATCATCATGAGGACAAAACAAATTTAACTACTAGGCTAAGTAATTTAAAGAAAATGTGTCTTCCCTTACCAACTCTAAATAATGTTCCAAATTCTAACATTGTTTATTATGAAATACTCTTTATATGCTGATTAATAATGCTAAATGTATTAAAAAAATCTAAAGATGCCACACTAACTTCTTCTTCTTCTTCTGTATGACATACAAAAATAATTGCATTAGCTGTATTCTTGTTTTCTATTTTTGTGTTTTAGCGAAAGTATCTATTTTGCTGCTCAGTGTTTCTGCTTCTGTTGTTAAAATAAGCTTGTGGTCTTCAGTTCTTAATGTGGCGCTTTACGTTTTTAGCGAGGGAGAGAGAAGCAATGCGCATAGAGAGGAAAGGGCTTGAATGTAGCACTTTTAGCTCTAGATAAAAATATACAGTAGATATAGCTCTGGAAGATCATTACTAGTATAAACAACCCCTGCTCACTTTAATCTGTAGAAATGGTCAAATGGCACAATTATGTCCCGCGGTCCAGATGAACCCAAAACGTGGTCCGGATCTGGACCGCAGTCAGCCATTTGAATAACACTGCCCTAAGGGATGTGATATGCACTTTCTAAATTAGACTTATTTTGATGCAATTGTATTAAACCACCAGAACAGATACAAGCTTCTCTTTTTTTTCCTCTATCCACTATTCCCATTTTTAACCTTTCCCATTTGAGATAACGCCGGGCCGCTCTTCACCATCAAAAACCACACTAATGTTGAGAGAGTATGTGGGTCCAAATCAAAACCCCAATAACAAATCAGTGGAACACTAAACTAAAAAATGTGAAGAAAAAATGGTTTGGTCTCAAGCAATGACTACAACACATTTTTTTCTACTCACCAACTCAGTGAACCCATTTTTCACATATAAGAAATGAATGAAAAGGTGAGGGAGGCAGCGTTTTAGTGCCTCAAAGGGGCAATAAAGTCTTAATGTCTAAAGCCAGTGTAGAGAGAACCACTGTACGCTCTGAAACAGAGGGTTCCACTGTCCCAGCCAGCGGGAGAAACCAGACAGCGCTGGAACGACCCTTAACACAACAAGCAGTGGTTTTTACAAGCCTACTAGTAAAACGTCTGCCTTAGCTCAGATATAATACGCTGCATAATAGATCTGAAGTTCTGTTGGAACAGACAGTAGTCGCCCACTAAATCATCTGTCAGAAAAACCTCAAGCTGAAAGGTTTTGTGTCTGTATCATGCACCGACTTCAGCTTTGTGAGCTCCAGGAAAAGGAATTTCCTTGGCAAGAAAGATTTCCTCCTATTGGTAATTCATCAAATTACAGGCGAAATTAAGTGCTGGTTAGTGCTAAATAGACTGGAACTATTACAATTACCACAGAAAATCACCATGAAAAAATGCAACACTGTGGCTTACTCTGCAAATATAGTTTAGTCTCACAATAAAATGCTTGTTATTTTTGTCATTTGTAAGTTACGGTGTATAAAATAATCTGCTAATTGAATAAAAGAAAAAAAAGCTACACATTATAATTAAGATTTTTCAATTAATTCAACCAGACCATGAAGGTCTAGTTGAACACGTTGAAAAAAAGTTTGAAATGCAAACAGCAAAGCTAAGACAGCAAACAAGTTATATAACATGCAAACATGTTCCACATGTCAAAAAATCAACAATAATTTTGTTTTAGACTTTGTTTAGGCTTAGTTAATAATAACAAAATTAGGGTACAAATTCATTGCAATATTGATTACAAGTGCCCAATAAGATAAGAATGCAGGCGTCAATCATAATTATTTGTTCAGTGATAAAACACACTTGAAACAGCAAAGAAATTCACCGTCATGCTTATTTCAATATGTGAGCTACAACACCAACATTCAATGCAGGAACTGTGGCACCAACTGTGAGAGAGGCACATTCATAGACCTTTAACATAACACCCGAATAACTATCAGTTCATAAAGGAAGCATTCATACCAAGCATAGCTTTAGTGAAAAGAGAAATTGACCTTACCTCTGCATACTTGACTCCTGGGTAGATGAGAAGGGCCCTGGAAACCTGCAGCTGGATGGTCTGAAGCGCTCTGCTGTATCCTCTCACCTCATGCGTGCGCCTCTCACCCAGGTGGCATGTTTTCCCACAAACAGACTCCCAGACTCTGTCAGAGATGCAGCCGGAGGGTAGCGTCCTCACTATTGCTCTGGTGCCTGTGCACACAGTCTTTTTAATTTTCTGGTTGTTCTTCAGGTACCTCCTGACCAGGACAGTAGAGCGTTCTTTCTTGTTTCGCACAAACTCGCTGTCGGACACGGTGCCCTCACTGTCACTACAGTCCTGTCTTCCAGACAACCTGAGGGGTGTGGACCTCTTAAGACACCTGCCCTGAGAGCACATGCGTTTGGTTTTCCTATTAAGCCTTTCCAGACTAGAGAATCCATTTTTATGACACACGGCACATACAAAGTCCATTCTGTCACGCATCTTGTTTTTCACAGCAGTGCCGCAGCCATTGGTGCATTTAGGCCCTTGTGGCGAGGATACTGGCACACTGCTTCGCCTCAAATCCAGCCCGCAGAACGGCAGGCTCTCCATGTTTTGGCCGATGACTATTTCCATCTGGCACAGTTCACCATCTGAACCACTCAATGTTGGCCGTCCTCCAGTGAGGCAAGAAACATCAGAAGAAATCTCTTTTGCTTTCCTCTGCTGGGGCACCGTTCCCCAGCTTCTAGGAGGAAAGCGATTCTCTGGGCAGCCTTCTTTGCTTTCCACTGGATTGAAAAACCCACACATCTGGCAAACGTAAAACCCTTCTTCCCCGTGCCTTGCAGCCCCACAGATGCAGTTCTTGGACCTGTAGGTATCGCCCAAGCAATCCAAACTCTTAGACCTAGTATCCAAAGACTTCCGTATTCTGCACTCTGTGCCTGTTGACACCCCCTCCAAGGGGTCAAACGGATAACGAACAGGAGTCTGAGGGGATTCACTCTCAGGCAAGCCGTAGTTCACGGATATGACAGCATCTCCATTACTTGCCGAAGTCTTCTTATCAAGACTCTTCAATCCCAGCACAGGAGAAGCCCTCTCAGAGGCCATGAAGCCAATATGCGCCTGTCTCTCCACACGAACCCTCATATCATAGGCACCTGATGGCAGATTCTCCTTGTTCAACTTACGCGAGACAAGCTTCTGGCAAACTACCCCTAGAGACGACGGCCTTGAGATCAGAGAGAGAATCTCAGTGGGTCTGCCTGAAGTGGAAGCTTTAGGATGACTGCAGTAGAAAGTGACGGCTGTGTTTTCTCAATTTATTCGCCCCTCCCGACTTTAACCTCTTCTCCCAAGACCTCGGGGCTCAGAACACTAGATGAGAGGGGAACAAGAAAATCACATTTCAATAAACAACTTCTATTGCCACATAGCATTTTAAGTGGCCTGCAAATGTTCCCTGAATGAATAAAGAAAATATGACAATGCAAGAGGAGACATAAACATACTGTAATTCAACACACTGGTTTTACTTGGCATGGCCAAGGTAAGAAAAAGTTTCTCAATCCTTATCAGAGCCAAGCTGTTTTGTGTCTTGCTAGGTGCTATCTGGGGAAGTTGTAAAAATTGCACTTAATCCACAACCGAAAACTTGTTTAAAACACTGAAGAAATATTACAAGGACAGGATGCACATTCTGACAGCATGAAATGAAAATTCACATCCACGCAAAAATATCTCAATCTCAGGAAATCACACAGCTGTCTAAAATCTCACTTCAGTCAGCAGCCCCCCATCCCTATACAAAATCCCTATAAAAATGCAGGGATCTGTGGAATGTAAAGCCTCGCTTGGAGGGGGTAGTCCAAATACAATTAAAGGGGGGCATTCGCTGCATTGATTCTAGCTGGATTCAGCCAGTCAGTCTTCAAACACGGCTCAGTTCCCACACCCACACAGTTGACGATAAATCACTGTGCTAACACAGCGAGGAGAATTTCTTTCATAACTCAGTACTTGAGTGCTTGTAATCATACATGGACTCGGTGAAAGAGAAAGGGCGTAAGACAAGAATACTCCTAATACTGTGCAGGGACAACCTACTTCTCAGGCTGAATGAAATAATCAGTGCTAACCATCTACAAACACTAAATTTTTATATTTTCTGAAGAACATATGAGTGGTGCAAAACTGAGCAACTTTTAAAAGTAACAGCACACACTCAACAATATGCATGATTTATGGTATTATTAAAGGTACTATGATACTGAAAAAAACGGTTTAAACCCCAAATAATACAGGGTTTTTCCTGGCTCAAACTGAGGCGGACGTGGTAAAATTGTAACACTAGGGGTGTCCGGGGGCATGCCCCCCCGGGAGAAAATTTTGTACATTTTAAAGATAAATTCATTAATCTGGTGCACTTTGAGTCACTCAAATCTGTTGTTAAAAATAAATAATCCACCCGCCAACCACCCATATTCTTTGATTTAGATATCTGCATCTGATCATCACATTACAATTATTCAATTAAGCATGATAATATGGTAACATATCACACAATTAACATTTATTTAAATTAAAAGTTCTTCTTTTGGCAAAATTACATTTTCTTTATAGCCTAAACAGAGGCTTTACTCCCTTTAAACTTATTGTCAATGTTTCATTTTTGAAAACACTCTTATCGGAATAATTTTTTGTACCTTTATAAAGGGCATTTTCCCTCTAATTTTATTTAATGTATGCTCTAAATTTCATTTAAAATTCTTACATTTTATCAATACATTCAATTAAAATAATAAGACACTAGGCTGTTACCAATCAAATTAAATAATTTATATTGAAAAATTATATCTGTATTAAATGAGATTATTTTGAATATTTTTTGAATATACAAGGAATGTTGAAAAGAATGATACTTTGAAACTAAACCGCCAGTAGGAGGGGGCAGGCGGCCGTCTTAATGAGCGAGTCATTGAGTCATTAATGTAAACGATTCGTTCAAACGGCTGATTGATTCAGAATGAGACGGTTTAATAATGGGCAATTGAATCTTTGACTCAAGCGATTAGTTCAAAACGCTGAATGATTCAGTAATGAATCATGGATGAGTGTTGCTGTGAGACGCGATATGGTTCTGTTGTTTGGAACTATTTTCGCTGCTAAAACAGAACAAAAACAGTCTAAAAATGTAAGTAACTTAATTTTAACTATTTGTTTTTTGAACTGTTATGAAATTAATATCTCGGTTTCAATCGTGATGGCATTCAGGAAAACAGCACTCTGGTCGTGTGTAGCCTATATATTGTTTCTTAACTATAATTAATGTTATAAATAACTGCGCGAGACTCAACAGCGCAACTTTGTTACCGTCCGTACATTAGGTACCATGATGGGAGTTCCGCGTCTTTATAGCTGTCATCCACCCTCGATTGAATGGAATGTTTTTATTACTCGGCCCGCTCGACCCACGGATTATGATCCTTGCAGCACTATCGGCAAACGACGCGGTTAGAGAATGGACACAAGCGGGAATCGCGACAGAACTGTCACGGTGTATAAAGTGTATATGAGCACGTGACTGTCTGTCCGAGTTTTGTCGAGAGGCGGAGGCGGCACGAAATTTGACGGAGGCGGCCGCCTCATAATTGTCTATGCAGGAAAAAACCCTGAATATATTTTAAAAGCAATCATCTGTGAAAAAAAACAGGCTTTATGATGCCATCTACTGTGTATTATAGAGGATTGTAATAGATGAGAAGCTCTTGCCCTGGACGGAAAGCCTTGGCCAACAACATGCTCAAGAAAAAGGGGGTTGCCCATATTGAACTCAGGGACGACTACAATACTTCAGTGGGCGAGAAAATGAGCGAGTACATCTTGAATCCATTTTCCAAACCGTGTTTTTGTCTTATCCTGAAATCACTACGGTCCACCTATAATAAGTGTTTCTATTCTGACTAATTTCGACTGTTTGGGGTCGTACTGCTGCGGAGTAGCCCAGTACCTGCGTGACTCGTCAAAGATATAAACAGAGAGAAGGAGCTCCGGCTACAATGTTCTTCAGCAAGACGCATGCAAAAGTTAAGTAATGCAGCTTTAATGTCCAAATGATATGCACACCAAAAATGAATGGAACATTTCACCCAAAGAGAAAATTCTGCGTTTGCCATCACAGACATAAAATCTGGCATGACACGTTAACTTTTAAAACTAAAGGGAAAATGTGATTTCAGAAACTGTCGTCATCATCAGAAGCAACTAAACAAGTTTTGTCCTAATCTGTTCCCAAAATGCATTCTTCAACATTACTAAAGTACATAACAAATGCATTCCTGCTGTAGTATGAGATCACCAGACAGATAAACCAGACACACCTTCGTCCTTATGATGAACTGTCATGTGTCCACATGACTTCATAAGGTGGTCTGACCATGAAGGCAAAATATTGTTTTGTTTTTTTTTCATTTCACTTTCATTCTGGCCAGTTTGTTTCCAGTCTGGCCAGGCTGTTGTTAAGAAGCTGCTGGCTGTTCTGGGGTGCGTTTCCCAAAAGTATCGTTAGCCAACTATGGTCGCAAGTTCCGCCGTTATCAACATAGTTCAAGCCATAGTTCCAACGAACATTCGCAAGCAGCATCGCAAAGATGTGTGGTTTGGAACTACAGGTTTGGAAGCAGAGTTTCTTGTTTACATGACATGTGACATGTGATAAATCCTAATCTTGAGCAAAATAAGCTAGCTGACATTCAGTACAATCTAGCCTATTTCTTTTATTTAGAATACAAATTAGGGCTGTATGATTAATCGCAATTTACATGTAATCGCACTTAAACCGATTTGGCTTATCGCTTTTCTGCGCAGCTTGTCATTGATGTATGGCTCTATAAATGCTAATCCATCTGAAAGCACTGAGTTTGAGTCACTTATTTGAAAAAGTACCGGTAACACATGTCAAACATCTTTCCAGAGGTTCTTAATGAACCTCTTGTCCAACAAAAGACAACATTTAATAACATGCTTTTACTCCAAAATCACTTCATTACGACAGTTGAGCATCCTTCTACTGCAAAATAACTGAGAACAATTAGAAATAGTCCTCAGATGCCATGTCTGTAATTTATAGCAAAACATCTAGCTTTAATTCAATCTTAAACAGATTCATTAAAAATAGTTAACTTAAAATTCCACCACCTCCGTGACATAAATTAACAAACGTGGTTAAACAACCAATTTGCGACAATATGGTTTCTGGAAACAGTCGTGACTAGCTACTTGATTTCTTCAAAGATGCATCGTATTATGGTATATAAAGGGATACTCTACTGGTTTTTCATATTAAACTATGTTATTCCCTTAACTAAGACGAGTTGATACATACCTCTCTCGTCTCAGTGCGTGCACTAAATCGCTGTCTTGTGGCCAAACTTTGTTAGATCTTATCTCAGCCCTGTTCATTCAATACGTGCCAAGAAGAGAAGCGACCAAACACCTCCACGTTTCCCTGTTTAAATACAGTTACTAGAGTAGTGTAACTCGACCAAGAACGGTGACACAAAATAAAACGTTGCGCTTTTCTAAGCGTGTAAAATGGATAACTATATTGTATGGCAGAATACCATAGCAAGTGCTTGGGAGCACTTCGACTCGGCGCAGTAATATCATCTCTCGTGAAAAGTCTGCTCCCCCGCTCCCTCTCCTCCTGCCTCTCATTTCAACGGGAGCGGACTTTTCACGAGAGATGATATTACTGCGCCGAGACGAAGTGCTCCCAAGCACTTGCTATGGTATTCTGCCATACAATATAGTTATCCATTTTACATGCTTAGAAAAGCGCAACGTTTTATTTTGTGTCACCGTTCTTGGTCGAGTTACACTACTCTAGTAACTGTATTTAAATAGGGAAAACGTGGAGGTGTTTGGTCGCTTCTCTTCTTGGCACGTATTGAATGAACAGGGCTGAGATAAGATCTAACAAAGTTTGGCCGCAAGACAGCGATTTAGTGCACGCACTGAGACGAGAGAGGTATGTATCAACTCGTCTTAGTTAAGGGAATAACAGTAGAGTATCCCTTTAAGCAGTAAAGTCATTGTACGGGAATCAGACCCCTGGGTGGTTGCAAATTTAAAAAGTCCATTCCCAAGTCTCTATGAATTGCTGCGCTCTAAACTCAGGTCCCATCATCAATGTGAGGGGCCGTTTACACTACAGTTTTCAACTAAAACTTACAACTTTTTATGCCATTTGGCCATTCATTTACACAACAACGGCATTCTGGGGCCGGAAAAACTCAAGTTTTGACAACAGGTTTGAAAGTGCGTTTCAAAAACATACCGTTGTCATCCCAATGTAAACAACAAAACTGTGTATTACATGTTCAGTCTAGACCTGGCATGCATTAAACAGCGTATTTAGTCCTTTTCGCGGATCCATGTGAACTGGGATCACAAAAACGTTTCCATTTTTTGTACATCATTGTCATGTAAACGTACCCTCAGTCTTAGACCCGGCGCCAGAGGGGGGACCGGGGAGCTTAGTACCCCAAGGAAATCCCTGTGCCGCACCCTCCGAACCTTGATCATATCGTGTAATTTTCTCACTCAAACCACTGCCTGCTGCCGCTTCTGTTTGCTTTTTGAAGGGAAAGCTACCCATGACTACTGGTCTGTTAGCATATTAGTGAAAAAGAGTTAAACGTGTGTCTTTGGACAAAGTGTAGACATTATGTAAATGAGATTCATTGTGTAGTCAGCTTCACTGATTAATATAACGGAACTTTGTGAGATCGCAAATGAATGAGTGACAGCTTTTTAGTCATTATAAAGGGAACACTCATTGTGTGCTGTCTAGGCGATATAATAATTAATATATTCATAACTTGAATACAATTTTTGTTTTCCACACCATAGTACACACTTCAATACATAGCCTCAAGGTCAAATAAATAAGGGATTCGTTCTCAAAATTGCGATAATTGACACAGTGATAACAATAGCAAAGGACAAGACTAATTTCCAGCACTCGCTGTGATTTGATTCTGGACCCGGATCTGGTCCCAAACGCAGGATTTTTCGGCATCAGTTAAGGCAATTATTTATTTGTTTTGAATGCCATGTCAAATCACGCACAGTATGCTTGCTTTTCTGTTAAAATGAACAGTGGATTGTGAACGTAGATGCTTTAATAACAAATAATTTGGAGTGTTTATGCTGGGACAAACGCCACTAATTAAACTTCGAAAAGTTGTGGAAGCCTAGAAGTATTGCCAGCCTTTATTTGTATTACACTATAAGAGATTGCAACCAATACATTAAGGTAATTTCCTGTGATCCTTCCTGATCTCATGGATGGTGGTGTACAAACAGCCGCAGTATCAGCATGCAAGAGGTGTTACAGACAACCTGAACTTGTCAAAGACAACTCTTACTTAACTTATCTAAACTATGAGCTGTAGGCTAGCAGTAGAGGCAGTTGTGCCTCCAGAGCGGTGGGTGGGTACGAGTGTCTGTTGAGGCATGAGGCCATTGTAACGATTGGAAATTACGGGAATTCCCACCTCCCCAAATCCACCTCTGCACCCCTCCTTCTCCCCTTCTTTCTGAAGCCAGCACAAACTAATTATGTGTGCTAGCTTGATTCTGTTCCTGCGCAACAGACAGGAGCAAAGCCTCATTCAGATGTGGAACAGTTCATATTAATATCACAAAGTTTATGGGTAAACAATGGCATCAATGTCAACATGCATGCAGGTTCAACCGAGATTAGGACAATCTAGACTAACAACCCATCATAAATGGAACTAGGTCAACTGCTGTTGATCTCTGACCAGTTTTATTACAGTAATAGGGCTGGAATAAATTATACTTTAAAATATGAAAAGATATTATGCACACTTTAGGCGTCACACACTTTGTTTTGCCTACTTTGTTAAAGGGTACCTATCATGGAATTTTGAAAATTACCTTTCATGTAGTGTGTAACATAGATCTAAGTGAACGAAAACATCCTGCAAAGTTTTAAATATGAAAGTTCACCGTATACAAAGTTATTATCTCTCAAAAGTAAGAGTCGACTCTGAGTCGTTGATATGAATCGATAGACGAACGATGCACTTTCGTACGTCACTTGTCCAAGTTATTTGAATAAGATACGCCCACTCATTGCATTAGGAGACACCAGGGAAAACATCATGTCGACGAGACGCTGCTGTGTTTTGAAGTGCGACGCAAAAGCAAACTTTTTTCATCTGCCCAGTGAGGAGCATTTGAAGACAGTGGCTACAGTTCATAACTATACCACAGAAGTATTATAGCCCGAACTTGTTCTGTGTTCGCGTCATTTTGAAGATGATTGCTTCACAAACCTAAATGCTATAAAGTATGAATTTGCGAGCCGGCTGATACTGAAGGAGGGAGGTTCAGTACCGAGTTTATTTGGATCAGCTTCCTTCTCCGAATCACAATCTGTAAGTAGGCTGTTGCTTTTATGTTTGTATCATGTTCTATAATTATTTTGTGTGTTGTGTACGCACAGGCACAGCGCAGCTTCTAGCAGCTAACTTAGGTCTTCAATGTCAATTGTATTGAAATATGTCAAGTGTTTGTCGTTGTTAATGGAGTTGGCACAGGGCTCTCAAGTGTCACGCATCACGCATTGAGCGTGACAGTCACTCATTTCGGTCTTTTGTCACGCTCTCCGGCCACACATTGTATTTCTCACGCTGAAAAACTATTTGTAATATATTTAATATGCCGCAGTGCCCAAAACTCACTCACTGTGGAACCGGCAGCAGGATTCAAGCGCGTCTCCTCCAGTGTTGCCAGGTCCGTATGCCTGCACTGTTTCCGCGGGTTGTTTGTGTAGTGCACGCTGGTTGACGCGATTGTTTTATCCACTGGAACATGATTGTTATTGAGGAAACACCCGGGAACGCTATTTGAATATTTTTGGCCGTGATTGGGTTAGTTTGATGAGCAATTGGGCTGGTTTTGTTGTGCAGACCTGGCAACCCTGGTCTCCTCTGGTGTTGTTCGTCTGGTGTTGTTAGCCAATCAGAAAATAGCACTGTTGTATCTGGGTAAGATCTAGCGCAACAACCAATGACACCCCGTCGGCTGGGTGTCTAACATATCACCACAGATTAGCGTCACGCAAAGGCGGGGTTTGGAAAAATGACTCGCTAAACGATTCATATGGGAGTCGGTGAGCAAATCAGGTAAAAATAAATGCATATTATAAGACAACAAAAGTGTTTTTTGTCATTGCATGCATGTAAAACTGTTGTTGGGGACTCCCAGAACATTATTAGGAACATTTTAAATGCCATAATAGGTACCCTTTAATGGTTACAGAGAAAAACTGGGCAACGTACACAAAACGCCTGAGGATCGCACACTACCAACTTTCACATCGTTCTGAAATTAACAACAAACTCACGCAGAAGCATGAGCCTCATTGCTAGGAGATTTATGATCAATGAAAACCAGATGCATTCTAAAATCAGCTGAAACTATCAGGTTTGATATCCTATAAACTGAACAGAATCACTGTACATTCCCCTCGTACATTACACGATTTTAATGAAAACGGTCAACTCCGACTGCCCAAAACCTGCATACAGAATCTGACTTTTGGTAATTAGCATAAAATCAAGTTGTGTAGTGCATTCCAGACTTTAGGCTAACTAAAACAAAAACATATAAAATTAGTTTTAATTAATTGAAATAAAATATCAATATTCGATTAACAACTTAAACTTAAAAACTTGGCTTGGCAAGTAATTGCAAATAATGTGCTTTAAAAAATTCCAAGATTTAAAAGGCCTATTCTTAGTCGCTTAGTTTTATTAAAATAATCTCTCAGCTTTATTTTATTATCTTCTTTAAGATTTTCCAAATCAAAGATATTGCTATATCAATTTGGGCATGTCCAAACACTTGGAAGAGACAGTTGTTGACGCTAAATCAGTGTTTGCAATCATAAATGTACAGTTTGACAATCTTTGACCAGTTGTGGGTGTGTCGTGTCTACTGAAACAGTCATTCTTGTTTAGCTACATTAAACTCAGGTGTGTCATCCCAGATTAAATTTCTCAACACTGAAAGTGCACATGACATTCGGTAATTCAATTCATGCAAAAATCTACAAAATCGGAGTATTGTGTCATAACTGGTCAAAGGTCTATGTTTACAGGCTTGTTTAATGCAAAGCAAAAGATCACAGGACATAAACCAAGTAAGTTACTACCGGTACTTGCCTGCAAGTCTCTCAATCCAGTTCTCATGTGGCAAGTAAACTAAAGCAGAAGAGGAGTTTTCCATCTATTCACATTTTCCAGGCTGGTTAATGACAATGGATTGTGTGAGTTTGAGCATAAAAAGCCCAAACCCCAGGATCACTCGTGCAAGATCGGGTTACAAAGCTGGTCAACTCAGACACACTACACTTTTACTAGAACAACATAAGATTTCCATTAGAGGCTGATATCACCAAACTAGACTTGGGGAGCCTGTAGAGGCAGAAAGGGGGGACAGAAAAATGTTTCAACTGTTCTTTTGAGTAAACGTACCTTTTACTAAAATATTTCCTCTACGCTTTTGAAAACTCATCATCATCACTGATCCTCAACGTCGTCACACACGATTTAAAGACATCATCACATGCCTTGTATATAGAAGAGTCCGCTATGTCACAGTCAAACTTTTAACACCTGTCTGAGTTTATTGAGAAGCACATTTCACTAACAAAAAAGTACCATAATAATACCATGCCCAAAACATGGTATTACCATGGTATCATACGTTTTTAGCCATGCTAGCACCATTGAATCATGAAGTACCTTGGAATATCGTTTAAATATTATACAAAAAAGTATAAATACTTACGGAATAAAACAACTGAGGTGAATTCATTCACGCGAGTCGTAAGGCAAACTGTCTTTCTTTCATTTCCGACATAATCCGAGAAAACAATGTAAGTTATCAACTAACACACACTACATCAAACGCTGTTTTGAGGCCAGCTGTGGCATATTTTCTAGATGATAACATAATCTTAGGATTTAACACTTCAAACATAACATAAACACGTGCCAGCGACAGGAGATATAACTCACCGCTGCAGAAAGTCACACCAGAAAACCGTCTCTCGCTCGAAACAGGGTGAAACTTCATCGTGGTTTCAGAAAATGACTGTTGAATTTGCACAGCCCTGCAGAAACTGTATTAAAAAACGGTGTTCGCGTTTTTAAAGTGATGGAGGCGGGAAACTTATTCAGTCAGCAGCAGACAGACACTGAAGCCGCTCGCGAGCACACAATAGATGATCTACAGTCACTGCATAGGAATGCCTGAGGACTTTAACTCACGAGAGACTGACACACTTTATTACTGTCAACAGCCTAACACGCCTTCATATTTAATATTCACTTTCAGAAGTTACAGAGAGACCTGACCCAATTTCTGTATACCAGTCTTTGTATTTATTGGAGTAACGTTACCTGTATGGTACAATATTTGGCAGTCATGTGTTTTATAAGGCATTATATTAAAAATTAACAGCAGTTTCATGTCTCACAATTCTAACTTTTTTTCTCGAAATTCCGAATTTTTTTTCTCTCAATTGAGAGTTTATCTCGCGATTCTGACTTCTTCTCAAAATTGTGAGATATAGCCTAAACTGATGGCAAACTTCAAGTTTGCATCACTTCAAGTTTTTCACCTACTGATTGATTTAATAACTCCACTATTGATATGCAGGGACATGGAACGGTTGATTCTGCTTGGAAATTTGGAACTAGTTTCATTGGAGGAGCGAAAAATTATAAACTAACTAGCAATACTCAATATCACTTGCAAGTTACTCAATATTAAGCCATATCAAGTTATTTTGGGACCAACAATATCATGTTAATTCCACTTTCTTTGACATTTAGAATTGAAACATTTGGATTGTTTCCTTTTCTTTTAGCATACCATTCTTTAAAGTACTATGGAGTATCAATAATAAAGTATCATTACACTAGGAATGCTACATGGACATTATCTCATTATGGCTACATCTGAAGGTTACTTCCTTTGGGGCACTTGATAACATTGTTTGATTTCCTGTTTTGCCAAACTAGATTAATTGTACATTTGCTTTTACAATATCAAAGTGATGCTGGCTGTTTACATGCAGAAAATATTATTGTTATTATTACTTATTTTATTCGTTTTTCTTAATTTGTATTATGCGTGTGGTAATCCACACCTAAAAAATCCAGACAGAGATGGTTTGTATTCAGTCCCTCCCAACACTTACTACTCTTTAAAAAAAATATCCTCAGGGAATATAAAATGGGCTATTAGGCAGAGGCTCATAGACATATGCCAATGCATATTCACTTTAACCATGTGTTTTTGTTCTTGGCAGAATAGCAATGATTTTCCCAATTCTCAGTCCACAAGGAGGGAGCTCTTATGCCATCCAGAAAGAATGTGCAATTCTTCCACTCCCAGTCAATCTGTCACATATAATCCTACAGCATCTGGAACTATTGCTTTCCAATTGCAATTCATTTACAAATCCACACAAGTAAACCTTTGTTGCAGTTCAGTTTGACCGTCTTTATGTTTTTGTTGTGTATTTGGATTTTGTACAAAGATTTCTGATCATTCATTGTGATCGCACAGCTGGCTGTGGAAGGCATATTTTTCTGTGTTTGTCATGTGTCTGATCATGTTTTGGAAGAGATTAATAAGGTTTCATGTAATTGCAAAGATTCAAATAAGTCTAGCACAGGTTTGTGCAAAAGTGATACTTCATAATCTGTCCCTATAGGGACTTTTTGTTTTGTAGGAACATCCACAGCTTTTACCATGTTTTTCCATCTAAACACCTGCAAGTGAAGGTTTTCACAAATTGAAGTCTCAACAAAACGTGTTGATCATCTCCTGTGGCCGTGTTGCATAAACTGCTTAGACTAGTCTTACAAGTTAGTCATCTAATTTTACTTCTTCAAGACTGGTCATTCATTTTGAAGTCAGTTATATAAAAGGTAGATAAGTCACATTTGCAAAAGTAGAACTGATTAGCCCTAAATTGCTAGTTGGTCAGACTAGTTCTTAAGCCACAGTCTTAAAGGGAAGTTCACCCAAAAATTACTTCTTTAGTATTTTTATTCATACTATGAGAGTCAATGGGAGACCAGAAACTGTTTGGTTGCTGATATTCTTCCAAATATCTTATTTTGTGTTCATCAGAAGAAAGAAACTCATACAGGTTTGGAACAACGTGAGGGTGAGTAAACGATGACAGAATTTTCATATTTGGGTGAACTATCCCTTTAACTGAGAGACTCTGTTCATGTAACTCGCCACTGTTCTCTTACACTGCTGCCCTCTACTGGATTGTAACGTCAACTGGCCACTTAAATAAATAGGCTAACTAGATGCTGACAAATCAATTTTGAATATGCTCACTCAAACTGACTAAGCACTTTTAAGTAATGTAATCAAATCTAAGCAATAAACGTGTTTGTATTTTCGCTTTCTATTTATTTATTAATCTCTGTAACATCTGTGTTATATGTTTCTTTGCACAAACGTTCTTATGATTTCCATTACAGCCTATGATTTCTTTGGCTAGACCATTTTTAATGCATGCTTGACATGCGACAAACATCCCGGTCAAAATTCAAACAAAATATAAATAATTATTTTTATAAATTTAGACAAAATATAAATAATATTCGGATACATTCCGAAATACTATTTTCTAAAATAATTACTGTCAAAATAATTAGCATTAAAAATGTCATACCTTGTTCATGAAACAATATACAATAACTTTATTTAAAAAAATAGCCTACTTTAAACATTTAGTAGGCCTACTTGATATATTTAAAGCTATAACCACACAAAAGTAGGCTATAAGCCCATAAAGTATGGCATAAGGCTAAGCTAAGGGGACATATGGTGGTGGAAAAAAATGTGAGATACAGTAGATGAGAGGATATATATGATCCTTTAAGGGTAGGCTACACGGTGGTGCAAAAAAAAAAATGAGATGGGAGTAAAAAATACATAGGCCTATTAATGTTTTTGCGTTTGCAGCGAATGTTTCTCGAGAAACGCAAAACATTTGCGAGAACAATTTTCCTCCCATCTCTTTTTTTCCTTCAGTCCATGTCCTTTTAGAAACTCCTTAGTAAGCTACTAATGATAAACATGATATAAAAAATATATATTTAAAAAAAAAATCAAAGTCCGTTCATCCGCCTATAGATACTGATAATGATCACAAAAATTAGCAAAATGAGCATGTAAAATATTAAATCTGATGGGACTCATAAGATTATTTTAACATATTTGGCTCAGATAACTTTTTAGATGTTAGACAGCATATTCTCAGAATTTCATTGCATTCAAAATACAATCCCACATCCCATTTGCTATACCGGTTTGCTGTGTCTGTTTGCTGCAATTCACACACTAGTCTAGCCGCAACATGCTTCTTGTGGTTTTAAAGTAGACTATCCCAATTTTAACAAAGCATTTATTATACCCGACATAAGTGGCTGTGGTTTATTCATTTCGCTTTGTAGAATGCTGTCATTATTCTGATCATCACATTCTTTCTTTTGATTACAGCACATCTTGAGTTTCTACACTATTTACATGTAACATTTTTAAATTCATTTAGCATACAGATTTATCCAAAGCTATTTACGAAAGCAAATTATCACACATCCAGCACTATTCTAACAATATTAAATTATATCAATTAATGTTTTTTTCATAAAATATTTACATTGATTCATTAGATATGCTATAAGTTTCAGAATGTATATTAAACGTGTTTTAGGAAAGACTAAAGGCGTCTAAACATAAAATGGAAACTGCTTCCCATATATTTTGTTGATGATGTCAAAGGTTGTGTGCTCAAACAAATTATATGGCTTTCTGGGTTTTAATGACAGTCACAATCTTTTACACCAGACTCACTTAATCATTTTTACTGGTGACATCCAACCAGGGAGTTTAGTACGACCCATTCTACTGAAAATGCTTTGAGGAGAGTGTATTATTAAGGGGGTGTCCTACACTTTGGACCGTGTGTGTGTGTGTGTGTGTGTGTGTGTGTTTATTGAATCTATGTTGATCTATCATTATCATTAACACCAGCTGCTATTATCTACTGCATTGGAACAGGTTGTTCATGTCTACACTTATCAAACAGTTTGGGGCCTTTTGTTTGAGGATAAAGGGCAAAACAGCTTGTTTTTTGTTAGAAGGTCGAAGGCAAACAGCCCTAGACCATGGGCAGAAAACTACACAAATGAAATCTTAATTGATGCTGTGTATAGCATTTTACAGAGCATCCCTAAATATAACCTACAGTATACACAAAGCAAGAACTTTGAAATAAAATGATGACAAAATAATGAGAAAAAAGATCAGAAAATCCACAGGAATGCAGCTGTAATCCTTCTTAACCACTCGGCAGGGGTGAGAATCACAGGATTACCACCTTGTAACCTACAAAGTATAAATCTTGGTTAGTACTTCCAGAAAAAAAGACACTGCACTCGACGAGGTAAGAATCTTTCATTTATTTAAAGGGCTAACTTCAAAAGTCGTATAAATATGCAAGGTGAAATCTGCAGGCATTATTCAAATCGACAACCTTATTCAATAAATAATATGGAGGGATCTGCTCTTACATAAACGGATATGTCATCAGATAGAATAAAAATACATTTAAGGCAGCATGTCTTTCAGTAAACCGTTAATAGTGCCTTTAATAAAGATAAACTGACACAACAAGTCAGTGTAAAGTGCTTTCAGGTCAGTTTACACAAACAGATTTAAATAAAAATGTCAAATTAAAATAATGAAAAGAAGAAAGAAATAAAATAAAAGGGAAAACAAATGAGATGCAGTTCAGCTAACTGCAGAAGAACAGCCATAACCGAGTCACGGTCTCTTGTAACAAATCAAAATAACTCATCTTAGTGCCCAGACACACGTCTGATAAATAAATAAGAGAGACTCGTTCTTTATCAGGCTAATATTTGTGCAGTAGACCGGTGCGTGTATAAGGTACATGAGGACAGAGTTCAAATCTTTGGTTCAGAACATCTGACTCATTCAGCTTTAAGCACATATGATTCAAATTTTTCTAGAACAAACTTAAATTTGAGCACGCAAAAATAAATATTTAGACAAACTGTTGACCCTGTGTCTTCCTCTTAAAAGTAATGCTAGTTACAGTAGTGGTCTGAGCTGTCGACATGACAGTTGTTGGTGCGTCCTTCGATGTGAATAGAGGCCGATCCACAAAGCACATGGCCGGCCACAGGTGTCGCACATAAACTGGCTAGATCTTGTTATTTTTAAGATATCGTTGTCTCCGTTTGTCTACAGCAACTGTGATCCAGTTGAACTCAAAGGAGTGTATGGCCATCTCTTGCGACTATCTCTTCAAGGTCTTTTGGGTCCATGTTGCATAGTTTCAAATTGGCTTCGAGGCCGTCCTTTTAACGTCTGAGTTGCCCTCCTTGAGAGCGCATGCCGCTCTGGAGCTGGCCAGTTAAAGTATATTGTCCGTGACAAAGTGCAAAGGGTTTTAAAGGCATATTTCCCATAAAGTGATGTCATTATTTACTCATCCTCGTGTTTTTCCAAACTTTCTTCCATGGAAGAACAATGGAGACATTAGGCAGAATGCTCACGCTGCTCTTTTCCATACAATAAAAGTGAATGGGACACCACAACTAATGACGTTTGACGTCATTCACATCACGTGTGATGGGGTAAATTCAGCAAATAAGTTATATTTCAGTGTTGTCCTCAAACAAATGTATTGTTTGGCTTGGAATAGAGTACTCAAAACATCTTTAAATTTCCATGGAAGAGAAAAACTATATAGGTTTGCAACGGCATGAGGCTGAGTAAAGGATGACAAAATTGACATTTTTGGTGATTTTTACACTCACCAAGCTCAGGTTCAAGCTCATATGATAAAGCAGTATTGTCTCAACAATATTATCTTAATTAAAAAAAATCTGTAAAATCTTGACTAACAGCCCTCAGTTGGGGTAAGAATATCTACATTAAGAAACTACAAAACTACTGAAAATACTGTTATAAACAGTACATACTGCATACAGTAAGGTCCTAATGGAAAATAAAACAGACTTCTGATTACAGCAAATCAGCTTCTTTGGTATCTAATGCAGCAATTATTTGTAGGAAACATAAAAAATCTCTCGTCATCTCACTATAATGTGAGATCAGCTCTTATGTCTCGTGCTGTTATACCACTTCCTCATGGCCACCCCACTAGTGCTGCTGATGACACACAGCGCTCCTCCCAGACTCCACCATGTGGGTTTGCGGTTGAGGAACAGGAACTGCAGGATGAAGGCCAGGACCACATCCATCGTCCTCATCAGTGCAACAGGTCCCGCTTTCTCAATCTGCAGGGCTTTGGTGAGGAACGTCTGTCCGGCTATACCGAGCAGCCCGATGGCCATGAGCGTCCACCTGTCCCCGCCGCAGGACGGAAGGGTCCATTCGTCCAAGATGAACAAAACAACGATGCACTCCACGAGTCCCAGGACTGCATAGTACCAGACGGAGAGGTAGTAATGAACACTTTTACCTATTTTTCTCAGAATGACCATGGTGCAAGCTGCTCCGACCGCCCCGGCGAAGGCGGCCGACGTGCCTTTGATGTGATTGGTGTAGTCACCTTCGATCCCAGACAGCTCACCACCGAAGAGGAATGGAGGTCTGGCTATCAGTATGACGCCGGTAAGTGTGAACACAGTAAAAACAACGTCCAATATTGTGCACCTCTCTTTGAGGAAAATCCAAGCCAGCAAGGATGTGAAGACTGGATTACTGAACATTATAACCGTGGCGTCAGCTAGCGGCATCTGCAGAACTGCATAATACAACAAGATCATGGCGTTGGACCCCAGGAACCCTCTGAGGAACAGGTAGATCCGCATACCTCTTGGTCCCAAAAAGCCAGTTCTGAAAAATCAAAAGGTTATAAGGTAATTCCCACATTGCTGAATCAAAATAATAGTGGATGCATTCACAGGGTCAAGAGAGTCATACTTGTAATATAATGTAGCTTCATACTTGTAGTTATGAAAGTTATTTAGCCCTAAACGGACAAACTGCTCTACAGAGCGCGTTTTGTCACTATGTTGTTTTTCATGCAAAGAAGCTAAAGTCAACGAATAAAACACTGACACAATGATGAACAAATAACAATAATATTCACAATAAAATATCGTTTTACTGAATAATTAAGTAAATATAATTTCTTAATTTATCTTTGTAAAGAAACCACTGGTTACTCTCTGCTTATCTTTTCCTGTCGCCCACCGTAACTTCTGTTAGTTGCAATTCGCAACCTCACTGCACCTTTAAATATTAGTTGTATTAAAGATTCATACTTGTAATATTTCATAAATTCAAACTTGTATTATAGATTCATCCTTGTAATATATCGATTTCTACTTGTATTATACATTCATACTAGAAATATATTATAGATTCATACTTTTTTTATAGATTCTTGTAATATATCAGATTCAAACTTGTATTATAGATTCATACTTGTAATATATCGGATTCTACTTGTATTATTGGTTCATACTAGAAATATATCATAGATACATACTTGGTTTTATAGATTCATACTTGTAATAAATCAGATTTATGCTAGTATTATAGATTCATATTAGAAATATATCAGAATCATACTTGTATTATAGATTCATACTAGAAATATATCATAGATTCATACTTACATTTACATTTAGTCATTTAGCAGACATTTAGTTTACATTTAGTCATTTAGTCATACTTGCTTTATATATTGTTATATATCAGAATCATACTTGTATAATAGATTCTTACTTGTTTTTATAGATTCTTACTTGTAATATATCAGATCCATACTTGTATTACAGATTCATACTTGTAATAAATCAGATTCATACATGAATTATAGATTCATTCTTGTAATAAATCAGATCCATACTTGTATTACAGATTCATACTTGTAATAAATCAGATTCATACTTGAATTATAGATTCATACTCGTTATATATCAGAATCATACTTGTATAATAGATTCTTACTTGTTTTATTAGATTCTTACTTGTAATATATCAGATCCATACATGAATTATAGATTCATTCTTGTAATAAATCAGATCCATACTTGTATTACAGATTCATACTTGTATTATAGATTTGTACTTCTAATATCAGATTAATATCATACTTGTATTATAGATTCATTCTTGTAATAAATCAGATCCATACTTGAATTATAGATTCATACTTGTAATCAATCAGATTCATACTTGTATTACAGATTCATACTTGTAATAAATCAGATCCATACTTGAATTATAGATTCATACTTGTATTAGATTTTTACTTCTAATATCAGATTCATACTTGAATTATAGATTCATACTTGTAATAAATCAGATTCATACTTGTATTACAGATTCATACTTGTTTTTATAGATTCATTCTTGTAATAAATCAGATCCATACTTGTATTACAGATTCATACTTGTATTAGATTTTTACTTCTAATATCAGATTCATACTTGAATTATAGATTCATACTTGTAATAAATCAGATTCATACTTGTATTACAGATTCATACTTGTTTTTATAGATTCATTCTTGTAATAAATCAGATCCATACTTGTATTACAGATTCATACTTGTATTAGATTTTTACTTCTAATATCAGATTCATACTTGTATTATAGATTTTTACTTCTAATATCAGATTCATACTTGTATTAGATTTTTACTTCTAATATCAGATTCATACTTGTATTATAGATTTTTACTTCTAATATCAGATTCATACTTGTATTACAGATTCATACTTGTATTACAGATTCATACTTGTAATAAATCAGATTCATACTTGTATTACAGATTCATACTTGTTTTTATAGATTCATTCTTGTAATAAATCAGATCCATACTTGTATTACAGATTCATACTTGTTTTTATAGATTCATTCTTGTAATAAATCAGATCCATACTTGTATTACAGATTCATACTTGTATTAGATTTTTACTTCTAATATCAGATTCATACTTGAATTATAGATTCATACTTGTAATAAATCAGATTCATACTTGTATTACAGATTCATACTTGTTTTTATAGATTCATTCTTGTAATAAATCAGATCCATACTTGTATTACAGATTCATACTTGTATTAGATTTTTACTTCTAATATCAGATTCATACTTGTATTATAGATTTTTACTTCTAATATCAGATTCATACTTGTATTAGATTTTTACTTCTAATATCAGATTCATACTTGTATTATAGATTTTTACTTCTAATATCAGATTCATACTTGTATTACAGATTCATACTTGTATTACAGATTCATACTTGTGATAAATCAGATCCATACTTGTATTACAGATTCATACTTGAATTATAGATTTATACTTTAAATATATCTGAATCATTCTTGTAATGTATCATAGATTCATACTTGAAATATATCATGGCTGGTAAGACAAACAGCATCTGGAAGAAGCACCGAATCGCACTGATTTGGATGGCGTGCATCCCTTCGATTTTCTTCACAAGAAGAGCTGCAGCAGAGAAGAAGACGGATGCTAACAAGCTATACAGGAGGCCCAGCCCGGGACAAGCCGGTTTCTTTTCTGTGGATGAATATAACAAAACAGCTTAACATCAGACCTGTCAGTCATTTCAACATTTTGAGTGAGCAAATGAATTATATGGTGTGCAGATTGATTAATTAACTGTTTAAACTGCATAAATAAATATTTGCTGGGAAAAAACCCTAAATGAAAATCTAATGAAATCAATGAATTAATCTATCTAATAAACTTCCAAACCTCTATTTCTTTGTTTACCGAGCAGAATTGACAAGAATCTTTGCTTTAAGGTACTTTTAGGTTAAACTGTATTAAATTTTTCTCTTTTCCTCCATGTTTATTCATTGGAGCACCATATGAAATGACTTTATTACCACACTTATTACTCTTTGTAGACAAACCATCTGCACAAACAATGGAAATGAGACATGAGAAGTACACAGCCAGCGTGATGTGGCTTTTTAATGTGTGATCTGAATTTTGATCTTTGGAGTGGAGTGAGATGGAGCAAAAGCAGCATGAATCTCAACACACTGCTGATGATTCTGTTTCACTTTGACACTGGAATGATATCAAATGTGACGGCAATGATTAAGCAACCAAACGCAACTTTACTACCTGTGGGTGAGCTGAGCCCATGCTCAATCAGGTTGTGTGGCTGCCAACATTGGACAAACGCCAAATTGTATCAAAAGTCCCATGAGGACCTGGGCTGACTCAAAGATCATGGGCCCTGGAACATAACACATACCCAACAATACGGGTTTGGTTTAAAATAAACAACTTCACCTCAGCGTTTAGAGAGAACAGAATAGACAAAAGGACATTGTTTCCTGGTGTGACTCAAACAGTTTTTCACGCAAATCTAGTATTAGTCATGATGATATGGCATTTCCTGTTATCTTCTTCCTAAGAAATTATTTTATTCCTTTATTTTCTTTAAGTAAAAGACAAGATAACAACTTAACATTTCAATACCATTGGATATGTACTTGCCTAGAATGAAAAACAGCCAAATTAGATACAGTAAAAGTGTTTCCTTTCCAAAAGTCACCATGGTCACCACAGTTTCCAACAACATACAATGGACTGCTACAGTCTGAATTCAAAATCCCATTCATTTCCACCAAAGAGGAATTTGTTTTTGAACAACTGAACTAAATCAAACTTAAAATGCAGGTCACTTTTAATTTAATCATGTAATTCGCAATGCTTCATGAGATTGTAGTTCTTCACCTCATTGAAGCCGTTAAATACACCGTCTTGTACTTTTGTCTTTTTGTCCAAAAAGCTGTGTTGCTCAAATCAAAGTTTGTGATGTTGTGATCCACCTTGTAACTGGTTAGTTTGGTTCATGGCTTATAACGCTTTAATAAAGACTTCTATAAATTCCCTACGGGTAAAATACTTCTGGAACAAGCGCCGCAGGAAAAGTAGACTGGACCTGTTACACTTTATTGTACTACAGTATACACACTGTGGTAACTTGGAATTAGCCACCACTGTAAAATAAAAATAAATACATAACTAAATTCCATATTAATGTATAAGAATTCAACTGATAACACTTTTTTGGATGACAGGTGGCTATAACCAAGAAACCGCAGTTTATTTTAAAAGCGGAAACAATGGTTACAATGGTAACTGTATGTGAGGGACTTGATACAATGTTACTGTTATCGTCAGCTGTAAAACGGAGTTACCATTGTAACCCTGCCATTCATTCCACAATTACTTCAGTTATTGTGGGTTACTGTAAAATCATTAAAAATTGATAAGGGATTTCCTTCAAACATCTGAAATCTAATGTATAGATTTTTATTTATTTTTTAGTTAACATTTTTATGGCATGTGGCTAATACAAAGTTACTGCAGATTACGGCACTATCGATGGTATTTAAAAAAAAAAAATTTACTATGGCCACTATGGTGAATGTAACAGGTGTGATACAACATAACTGTTCTTGTCAGCTTTTACAGAATAGCCTAAACCCTTAAACAGTTACCATCTGCTATTTATCAAAGATAATATAATTAAAACTGTAAAATCATGGCAAATCAGAACAAAATTACAGCAGGTTTATTGTAGTATCGATAGTATTTTAAAGAAAAACGATGGTTACCACCATGGTGAATGTACAGTATGTCACAGGTTTGTTACAACGTAACTGTAACGTATTAATGTATATGGCAAACCTGTCATTTATCATATTATTAAAATTGTATAGTAAGGATGCACAATAGGCAGAGATTGAGACTCTCCAGATGTGCACTGTTCGCCATGATGGTTTTGAAATATGATTGAAATCACTTCAAAAAGGAAAATACATTAAAGTGCAGCGCATATTAAATTATAATGAGAACATTATAATTGTGTGGTTTGAACATGGGTTTTAATTGTGAGACATTTGTTTTTGTAATCAGGCTCTCTAAAAGTAGGCTATATAGGCTATTATGTTGGTTATCGGCTTTCAAATATAAAGAATTATCGGTATGACCAACAATTTTATGTTAAAATAAAATGTTAAAATTATTTGGTCAATTTATATGTTGTTTAGTTGCAACCGTTACATTTTTTTAAAAGAATTTTTCTGACAGTAGCTGTTTTTAATTTTTATTTTATGATACCGCAGATTTATTTATGTATAGAGTTATATGCGGAAACGATGGTTATAAGACAGGGACTTGAACTGCTCTCGGTAACGTTAGCTGTAACGCTAGAGTCACACAGAGGTCACACAGGTGTAGAGAAACAGACATGAACACAACAGAAATAGATCGATCGGACTCGGACATCAAATCCAGGTCTTACTAGTGTTAGAGTTGAGATCAGTTTACCTTTCTCAACAGTTTTTGCCCCCGTGTCCTCCTCCTCACACTCATCATCATTATCATTATCCTCATCATCGCGGTCAGTGTCGCTTCTCTTACAGCAAACCGGCACACAGACCCGGTAAAAAGCCCCTCCGTTGCCCCGCCGGCAGTCCTCAGCGTCAGCATCCGTATCCCGCACTTCTGCTCGAGTTTGCATCTCGATTTCCTCCCATCGACCCCATCGTCAACTTTCTGATAAAGCACTCTGTCGTCCACTCTACAAGGGACAACAGATAAATCTGTGTCAGTATTACCTATAGAGCCGTTGCGCTGTCTAATGTCCCCCATGACAGAAGAGAACAGCTGCTGGGCATACCTTAACCACGACCCTGGAAAACACGCTTGAGAAATGGTTACAACCGAGCAAGAGCAACAAGTTAAATGATTAACCTTATGCAAAGAAAGAGTTGGTTTTGCGTTACTCTGCCGCTAGAGGAAGACAAAATCCATTCGAAGAGGGGCTGGACAACAATGACGTTTCAAAGAGTTTATTTACGTAGAATTTATTTAGTAGAATTCATTTAGAATAAAAATGATATTGAGTTACTTCTTGTGTTGAAAAATAGTAAAAACAAAACGCACTAGGTCTATATGTGAAGCTTTTACGCAATTTGTATGATTTTTTTTATTTATTATTATTTTTACTTGTATTATTTTATATATTAGGCCATACTGTATTCTCCTTTTATATTTCTACATAGTAAAAATTCCTATGGCAAATAAGTTATGACAACATATATGCTTTTGCATTGCTTTAACGCATCAAAATAAGCAATTTTCAAGTTATACAATATAAGTCAGTTGAATGTAATTTAAGTTGCAATGAAACAAAAAAACAAGTTGATTGTTTAAAAAAATTAAGGTAGTAACTTAATTTACAGTGTGTAGTTTAATATTTGTTATACTATATGTTGGAAATGACTATTGTTATGTTCATTGTTTGTAAAGTGACTAGCATTTAAATAAATAAATAAATTTAATCATTTAAATTGGTAAAATATATGGTCTATTCAACAAAGATTTTTCCTCACAAACAAAGTAAAAGAAATAACTTTTAAATGACTCCGTAACATTTACCCTGTCAAATCGTTTCTGGAGAAAACTTTTCGGATCTGATTTTGACACTAAATGTTCCTTTTGTATGAATGACACTGAAACACTTCTTCATTTGTTTTAGTCGTGCAATTATACTTTTCAGCTCTTGAAAGATGTTCAAGTATCTTACAAGGTTTGTGATTTTTGGATTTTTTTTTGAAGCGGATCCAATTGCTTTTTAATAAACCTAATTCTCTTTCTATGTAGATTTTATATTATAAATATACATTTTCAAATGGTAAACCTTTTTTTAGTATTCTAACAAGAGATAAAACATTATTTACTTACAATTTCACACATATTTAACAAAAGAGTTCTCAGAACAACTTTTTTACTGTATTCAATGTGTAATTTAATTTCTATTAATTTGTGTAATGCCCTTTCCTTTTTCTCCTTTTTTTAGTTACTATCTGTTTCTGCTTGGAGCTATGGTATTGGTTGTTCATGTTTTCTTTATTATCTCTATTAGTGTTATTCTTAATTATTATGTTCTAATTTTTCATAAAAAAATATTTTGAATTCAGTGAATAAATTATCAAACACTTATGCTTATATGCCTATGACATGGGAGCCTGAGTCTTAATGTTCGGGTCATATTTCACTAATACAGCTTAATGAAAACGACACATTTTAGGACCATATCACGTTTCTTTGATTTTAATGAAAAATATGGCCATAGACATAATTTTAGCAGGTTTCATGCATGCGATTTACCCTCGTATGCTTCACACTATACGCAAAATTCATGCATTACGACAAAACAGGCTCATTTTTTTAAAGGTTTTATTAGTTCTAACATAAAAAAAACAAGTACTGACAACTAACTTTTCTTCCCACAGTTACTTTTCCTAAAGAGTTGAGCTAAATCTAAGTTTATTGCAATCTCATTAATAAAATAAGTTGTTGAGTCAAGACAAGTTTCAAATCCATCACATCCAATGTGGTTAAAACCTGTTCGGTTTTGTTTAAAAAAGTTAAAAATGGCTTTTTACATCACTGTAAAAATGTAAACAGTTTATTTGGCAGATTGTTATCACGTCAACAGCTAACTGATTTGACCTTTTGTTGTTTCCTTGTTATACCTCTTTAGTGACTACACGGCAAAGCATGAGAATACGTTAACAATAGCTTTTGTTGAAAAGGACAAAAAAAAATGAAAAGTGCAGAACAGATGGTGACAACAGAGAAAGACACAAAGGGGCGTTTCTAGAGAGGCATTCATCTGGAATTATTATTATTAGCGCTAGGCTAGATCATGCATGTGTTTTCACAACAGGCTCGGCTGAGCCAGGATCTGGTTCTCTGCGCTTTCACTAACTGCTCAGGTCGATCATCAAGTGCTCGTAAATCTGTGTCTTCCCTTTAAAGCTGGAGGCCAGCAGGAACTCTCTGTTGTCAATGGACACCAGCGAGAATGCCCTCGGCGCCTGGACGTTGAGCTCCTGGAAGTGCACGAACTGGCTCTTCTTGGTGTCCCACTGATAGACCTGGGTTAGAGAGTAGTCGCTGCCTAGGATGGCGTACTGCCAGTTGCCGATGGAGACGGGCTGGAAGATCATGGAACCCGCGAGGGCATTGTCTGTATCTCTGTGAACATAGCGCCGTCCCACTTCATCACCTTGGAGTCGCCGATGAAGCGCGTCAGACAGACAAACAGCTCCCCCTTCACCTTGAAGTGTTTGACGGCATAGACGTCCTCCATCTCTGGAATGTCCGTCCGTCTGTCGAACTGCATCTGGCTTCTGCTCCACTGGTAGATAACGGGCCGCTGTGAGCTGCTAGACAAAATAAGATGTGGTTTGCCGGCGATATCAAGGTACTCGACGTCCGTGTCCCGATACCAGGGATGGAGAGACTGGTGCGAGTAGAAGCCATTGCCGTTCCACTTGTACACCGTGGTGGAGCCGGCCTTCGAGCTGTCCGCTATCACGAAGAAGAAATCGCCTTCCACGCGGAAAGTCTCAATGTCGTTGGGCTTTCTGATTTTCAGGATGTCGATGTCCTGGATTTTGATGAATTTATTGGCAGAGCTGTCCCTTTTGTAAATGTGAGAGCCACCGAAAAGTTGAGCGACTATAATGAAAAGGTGGTCTTCGATGACCATTGGCTTGCACACGACCGTGGAAGTGCCTGTAATGACAAAAATGTATTAAAGGGATGGTTCACCCAAAAATTTTAAATCTGTCATTAATTACTCACCCTCATGTCGGTCCAAAACCTTACAGGATTAGTTCACTTTTAAAAAAACTTTTGCTGATAATTTACTCACCCCCATGTCATCCAAGATGTCCATGTCTTTCTTTCTTCAGTCGAAAAGAAATTAAGGTTTTTGATGAAAACATTCCAGGATTTTCTCCATATAATGGACTTCATTGGGAGCCAAACGGTTCAAGGTCCAAATGACAGTTTCAGTGCAGCTTCAAAGGGCTTTAAACGACACCAGACGATGAATAAGGGTCTTATCTAGCGAAACCATTGCTCATTTCAAAAATAAATAAAAAACTTTAAGTTTTATAAGCACAAATGCTCGCCTTGCTCTGTTCTGTGATGCGCGTTCGTGACTCTCCTGTTCGAACTCGTTCATCAAAATGAACGAATCTTTTTTCGCGTCATTTCATTCATTCAACGAACGAAATGACTCGAAAAAAGATTTGTTCATTTTGAACAAGTCTTTTTTTTCCGAGTCATTTCGTTCATTCACCAAACGAAATGAACGAAATGATTCGAAAAAAGATTCGTTCATTTTGATGAACGAGTTCGAACAGGAGAGTCACGAACGCGCATCACAGAACAGAGCAAGGCGAGCATTTGTGCTTATAAAACTTAAAGTTTTTTATTTATTTTGAAATGGCGATGGTTTCGCTAGATAAGACCCTTATTCATCGTCTTGCTGTGTCGGTTTAAAGCCCTTTGAAGCTGCACTGAAACTGTCATTTGGACCTTGAACCTTTGCTCCCAATGAAGTCCATTATATGGAGAAAAATCCTGGAATGTTTTCATCAAAAACCTTAATTTCTTTTCGAATGAAGAAAGAAAGACTGACATCTTGGATGACATGGGGCTGAGTAAATTATCAGCAAAAGTTTTTTTAAAGTGAACTAATCCTTTAAAGGACAACTCCGGCGCAAAATGAACCTTTGGTCTAATAACACATTGGTACCGAGTCGACCGTTCTCTGGGATTTGTTTTCGAATCGAATGTAAAGAGTTTTATTTACTAACGAAATCGCTAGTTAATACCACTAACAAGGCTCAAAATAGCCCCACACTAACACGGTAGCATAACGAGGGTTTTTGTAAGTGTAACTTTGTAAGTGTACAGACAGTTTAATAAGAAGATACTTTATAAAGATAATACACTTGGGATCTCTTTTTCCTTTGTAGTTTGTCACCCATATATTTTAATAAACCGATATAATTCATGCATTTCCATGTAATTAGATTTCACAAACGTAATTCCGATCGACCAGCTCACTTAGCACGCCGTTCGTGGTTCGACCGGTCGAGACTGTTTTCCAAGATGGATCATGCCTGTATATGCGAAGTGTACTGTCTTTATACAGTATCTTCTTATTAAACTGTCTGTACACTTACAAATTTCTCAATGCTTCAGTTGCATGATGGGTAACCGTTATGCTACGTGTTAGTGTTGTTAGTGGTATTAACTAGCGATTTATTTTGACTTGTTCTATGCCCTATATAGTAGCGTTATAAGCTAAACCGTTTTTAGAGAATAAAGTCTTTACATTCGATTATCATGAAAACAAATCCCAGAGAACGGTCGACTTGTACCAATGTGTTATTAGACCAAAGGTTCATTTTGCGCCGGAGTTGTCCTTTAAGACTTTTGTTTATCTTCTGAACACAAATGAAGATATTTTTGATAAAATCTGAGAGCTTTCTATCCGTCCATTGACAGTCTAGGCAACTACCACTTTGATGCTTCAATTTGATCACTTTATATGATGAACAGATTGAATTTAGGCTTTAATTCACATTTAAACATTGATCAGTGAACACAAACGAGCTTGCTTGACGCACGAGAACAAACCTCTTGCTGAAGCTCAAACGTGCTGCGTAACACAAGAATGAACCTCATTGGTTCTCGCACATCAAGCGAACACGTTCTCTTTACCTCTACTGTTGTGTGAGTTGATGAATGTTTATGTGAATAAAGGCCTAAATTCAGTCTGTTCATCATATATAAATCGATCGTGTATCTTCAGAAATTTTTTGGACTAAACCGCTCAATTCATATGGATTAGTTTTATGATCTCTTTATGAACTTTTTGAAGCGTCAAAGTGGTAGTTGCCTAGACTGCCAATGGAGGGAGATCTCTCAGATTTCATCAAAAAGATCTTCATTTGCGTTCCGAAGATGAACGAAAGTCTTACGGTATTGAATGACATTAGGATGAGTAATTAAAGACAGAATTGACATTTTTGGGTGAACTATCCCTTTAACATTCAATTCATTCAATCAGTCTCTGAATTCAAATGGACATTTTTAACCACTTTCTGTGGCTTTGAGATTGAGGCATGTGCTGGTGCTATCGGGCCAGAACAGCATTGCACTCTGGGTAGGAGGTGTGATGTGTGATGCTCACTCTCTATGGTGTCATAAGCTCTGAACTCCATGTTGACGTGGTCCCATTCCAAAAAGCTGCATTTTCCAGAGAAAGGCTGGGCATATACGACATACTGATCATTCCCAAATGTAAAGGACTCCACAGATATGGACTCAAAAACAAGGGTTTTCTTTAAAGCAAACTCTGCAACAAACAAACAAAGATTAGTCGATAATATGATGATCATTCATTTTTTGGAGCTTTTGGGTCATTTAAGTATTATAAACATCATGATTTTCTGTACAGTTGCTTCTGAAACAATGTCTTCACATTGGGAGTCATTCATTCATTTTGTTTCCCAGCCTTTCAATATAGTCCAAATATGTATTAATAACTCCAACTTGCAATCAACTATAACTATATCCAGTGCTATCCTCATACATACTGTACAGTGCACTCACATTAAGCAATAAATACTATATAGTGATTAATACTGTTTTGAAACAATGTGTATTGTGAAAAGCGCTTTACAAATAACATGTTTTTTAGCATTGAGGCTAATGGATGATATATTAGCCAGGGCTGAGTTTCCCGAAACCTTCTTAACGCTACGTCGTTCTTAAGTTACACCTTAAGCTGTACCTTATCGTTAATACGTGTTTCCCGAAACGTTCTTAGTTAAGTATACCTTCTGTAAGTCATACTTTCGGAAGGTTGGTCTGGACCACTCTTAGCTTTACCTTATCACTGTTAAATGTCTATATGAATATAATTCTGAAGTTTTAATACACCCAGACAGTGTTCAATTAGGCTAATTCAAGTGTTTTCATGCAAATAATAAAATTGTCATTACACTGATTGTTGTTAGAATTTTAATTATATTATTATATAGGCAATAATACAATTTTATAAATTTATTTTAATTAAAGAGCGCTTTTAAAGGCGGGTACTGTCAGTTAAGTCCTATTTGGACGCTAATATTGTTTATCATGGGCTTGTACGGTATTTAAAACATTAACAGGGGTAAATCGGTTATTTTAGTGCCGTCCGAATCCATAATATCAGTGTTTTTTCTCACTCAACCCGCGTAAAAATCTCTGTGCAAATTAGTACCTACTGATTTTTGACAAACAGGTCGTGTGGTAATTGAATTGCCGTCTGAATCCACATCTCTGAGTTTACAAGAAGAGATTCAAAATTCACTGTTTAAATCCTTTTTGATCACTACCGTGCACCGTAGCTATGACGTACACTTTTATTACTGAAATGCTTGAAAGTATTTACAAGAACAATATTTCATCGCAGCTCACCTCAAAAATGGGAAGAAACAAAAATGGGAAAGAGAAGAAAGCACATAAAAAATTTAAATGGTTATTATGGCAGCAATATATGATACAATTGTAAAATATGTAGGCAAGGCTATTATAGGCTGTTATAGTTTGGATAATTTTTTATAATATCCCATGAGTCCTTGTAAATGCAATTTCAACTATTTCTGAAGTGCTTCTTTTATAAAGAACAGCGTTTTCTCACATAAACAGCCCCTGCACGAGAGAATAATTGATTCGCGAGTCATCGATATCAACAGATTCAGCACCATCGCCACGGACAGCACCCGGTAACGTCGCACGTAAGAAGGTATATCTTAAGCAGCTTTCTAAGGTATAGTTCGGGGAACACGCCGAGAAATGGTATACCTTCAGTTAAGTTATACCTTAAGAGTCTTCTTAGCGCGCTAAGAGTGAGCGTTATCGGGAAACCGGGCCCAGGCCAATTAATCACATGATGTTTGGTCATTCTGGGATTATCAGCGTATAACTGTATCACATTCAATGTTTTTGTGCAATAATTATTTACAATTTGCAATGTTGGGGAGTAACTAGTTACATGTAATTGTGTTAATTATTTGTAAAGGTATGGATTTATGTATAAGTGTGAGAACCCCCCTAGAATGTGAATTGAAGGAGGCCGAAAACACTTGCCCTGGCCATCTCTTCCTCACCCTTACAACATCTTCTGGAACTAAGTGAGTTTCCTGAAGGAACACTATTTTAGCTTTCATTTGTCTAATTCTATTCATCACTTGTTTTAACTTTACAATTTTGTTTAGGCCTCTTACATTCCAGGAAGTAAATTGAATATCAGATAGGGAAACCATTATTGCATAAAGTAATTACCCGTTCTTCCAAAAAATGATAAAGTAAGTATATAGATCATTAATGTGAAGGAGAAAATGTATATATTAAAAAAAAAAAAAAAAAAAAAAAAAAAAAACTGAACAATATAGCCGAACAGAACAATCGGCCAAACGTACAGGTATTTCCCCAAATGAAATACCATCAACCCTCCTCCCCTCCCCAGTTAAACACTTCCAAAGGACTTCTTCGAAGAGCCTGGTTGTGGCACTTTGCCGGTCCACCCGCGAATGTTCGGCGGTGAGGAACAGCTTGCCTGATCGCTGGGCGGGTCCCGCAACAGTCAGAAATGTAAACCCAACATCGCGTCACGAAGAAAATAGTTTCGCATTTTGCTTCTAAATAATAAAATCAGTAGATTGCTTACGTTCATGAAACTGATCCCAAGAAGATATTTTCTCCATAAGTCCCGCTAGGCATTATCTTTTAGATCCTGCAGAAACCTCTGAGCGTCTGGAGGGCTGTTAAACAAATGGCGCTTCCCCTTGTGTGTCACGCACAGAGTGGCTGGATGCAAGATGCCATAGCGCAGTTCAGGGATGTTAAGATCGCGAAGATCTTTCTTCACCGTATCAAATCGTTTCCGCTTCTTGTGCAGTTCAGCCGAGACGTCAGAAAAGAACATAAGCTTACTTTTGTCCAACATCACTGTGCCTTTTGCTCGTGCTGCTTTCAGGGTACGAACTTTGTCAGCGTAATTTAGGAATTTCATGATCACAGCTCTTGGCGGAGAGTCAGGACGATCTTCGGGGAATCTGCCGATTCGGTGAGCTCTCTCAATTACCAGGGGACCAGGAAAGTTCTCCGGTCCGAGGACCTCAGGTAGTAATTTCTCTAAGAAAGCACACACATCTTTCCCCTCGTTTTTTTCTGGAAGTCCCACTAACCGTAGATTCGACCGACGGCTGCGATTTTCCAGATCATCGACTTTTAATGAGAGTGATTCAATGGCAGTTTTCAGTGTTGCGTTTTGCGTTTGCAAGTCTGAGACGTTGTCTTCTTGTGTACTTATTCGATCCTCGGCTTCTGTTACCCGTGTTGTAAGGGCTTTAAGGTCGCACTGCACTCCGTTAATCGCCTGGAGCAATCCATCAAATCGCACAGTGAATTCCGACTTTAGTGAATGAATAGCCTCGAGAATTGCAGAAAGTGGCTCTTGGCTACCACTCGACACTCCCTCATCACTATTAGCTTCGGTAGATTTAGCATCCGTCTCGGGCTCGGCGGTCGATTTAACTTGTTTTTGTGTTGTTTTAATTGGCTTTGGTGGCATCTTGGCATACTAAGATATATCTGAATTCAAAATGGAATCAGTTTGTCAGCGATTATTGGGTTAAAGAGTTAAGTTTTAGTCAGTATTTGTTGCGGAGCTCCGACTCACGTCCACTCAGCACCGCGCCATAACCGGAAGTCCTGATCAACTAGTTACATGTAATTTAGTTACGTAATTTAATAACAAAATAAATGTAACTGTAATCAGTTACAGTTACAAAGAAAAAATGTGTAATAAAATTAGTTACTTATGAAAATCTTAACGATTACAAAGGGGGTTACATCTGAATATTTTCGATTCTGATGCGTTTGATTGGTTCTTTAGACTACAGTCTGTCTAAGAGTCGCCACCATGGCGAGTGATAAAGTGTGTAACAGTGCTGGAAATTAGATCAAAAAGTAATCAGTTACATTACTTTAATAAAGTAATAGAAATAGTTACACTACTGATTACATTTTAAAAAGGGTAACTTGTAATCTGTAACCTATTACATTTCCAAAGTAACCTTCCCAGCACTGACAATTTGTATTTGTTATCAATAAATTGCACTGCATAAATCAGCCACCCTACTCTCTAGATACATCTCAATCACCAATGGTGATTCACTATTGCCGTTACAGTGGCAACTTTACATTCACTGTCTTTCGGGAAAACACATTTTTAAGGTGAATACTGTATGTAATAATTTTGAAGGAATAAATGCATTATTGTGAATGCCTTTTTATTTATCCATAAGCATTTCAGCAGACATGAGGGATCAGCTTATTACAAAGCCAGAATCTACAGGACAGTCCCGTGCAAAATTACCTGCTGTAATGCAGTCGAAGGACTGAGGCGCTAGGTCATTGATCTTCTTGCCTTGATAGGCTGAAGGTCCACTGCAGTGAAGCTGATCCACCGTTGCATTCGTGTTGTGCATCCATTCCACCAGCCACTTCAACTTACAGTCACAACTGAACATGTTTCCTCTGAGATCCCTGATCAATGGATTTACAGATGACATTTCAAATCACTTTTTCTCTGGTACATTATATTACAAGAATGATGGACTTGAGTGGTAAAATACATACACTTTTGTTAAGGCATCCATTCCTTTGAAAATATCTTTGGGCAACGTCTCAAGATTATTGTAGGCAAGACTCCTAACAAACAAAAACATTTGTTAACACGACTACAGCACATTTTAATCTTAGTTCATTTTAATATGAACATTTATTACTATATTTTTAAGATCAAAAGTTGTATCTGTTAACATTAGTTAATGCACTGTGAACTAACATTAACATTATTATGTTAATTGATGCATTAATTATTGTTAACAAATGAGAACATATTGTAAGGTTACGGTTTTACGAACTCTAGCATAATACCATATATTCAAATAAAACAATAATATAGTAATATATACACTACCGTTCAAAAGTTTGTGATCAGTAAATATTTTTCATGTTTTAAAAGAAGTGTCTTTTCCTCACCAAGGCTGCTTTTCTGTGATACAAAATACAGTAAAAACCGTAATATTGTGAAATTCTATTCCAGTTTTAAAGAACTGTTTTCTTTTTGAACATATTTTAAAATGTAATTTATTCCTGTGATGCAAAGCTGAATTTCCAGCATCATTACTCTGATCTTCAGTGTCACATGCTTCATCAGAAATCATAATATATTCAAATAGAAAAAGGTTATTTTAAATTGTAATAATATCTCACAATATTACTGTTTTTACTGTATTTTGGATCAAATAAATGCATCCTTGGTGAGCATAAGAGACTTATTTTAATATACATACACACACATATAAATATATAAATATGAAGACCTCCGATGCAAAAGCGTCTTTAAGCCACCTCTGTCAAAAATGAGATGATAATAAATAAATCCCAGCCTCAGCCCATTCAGAAATGCCGGTACTTGGGTAGAAACCTATACATAGGAGCCTGATAAAAATGTTAATATTAAACAAAAACTTAGTCGGACATAGATGCTTTTGCATCTGAAGTCTTCATGTATATATATATAAAACGTTTAATATACTCACAGGTGTATGAGAGATTTCAAACCTCTAAAGGCATGGGGTGAAATCGACTCAATTTTGTTGTTTTCAATAAATCTGAAATAGAGTGTTGCATTTATATTAAATCGGAGTGATAATCTAAAATGACTGAATGATGAGAGTTTCTAACACAATAAATCAAACTCACAGATATTCCAGATGTGGCAGGCCTTGGAAAGCATCTTCGTCGATGAAGTCAAAAGAATTGGCTGTAAACAATCTAGGAAGTCATGGGACACACAAAACAATGGTTTCAGAGTTTGAATCGCTGCATATTAAGCAATGTTTCACTTCTTAACACAATGACTACACACACAAAACATTTGTAACCACAAATATTTTCATATTAGGCTGGTGTTTAGCCCAGTCACATAATTAAATGTGTACATGACAATCAGTTCCATCCGGATGAAGACAAAACAACAACAGCATTGTTTTTCTTCATGCATTATATTGCTGAAACACCACTTTATGAAATGATACCCAACCAAAGACTGGTATTTTCACATAATCTTTGCATAAATTCTTTCCATATGTGCGCATTGACAAGTTACTGCACAATCAGACCTAATACAGGGTGTAAAAGATAAAAGACTGGTCATATTTTGCATAATAGTGCCAAATCCAGCAGTCAGATTAGCATTTTCTTTTGTGTGAGTTTACATTTGCATAGAAACGCATTACTTGCTGCCTTCAAGCCTTTTCCGATGTTCATTTCTAAGGTTTTGTGTTTTATAAACTAGGAGCGAGACGGTGTGATATTAGAAGACCGAGGTTTTCACGAGGACAGGGCCATGTCCCTCACAGAGCAGCTGCATTGCATAATATTCACAGCAATTTAAAGGCTTTGAGAAATTAGACACGCTGAAGAATGTCCCCAAAATGGGGGGCGGGCTGTAATTGCTTAGAACAAACATTGGACCACTTAACATGGTGATCACCCCATCCTAATAAAGAATCCACAACAACAACTTGACACTAAGAGAAACTCACAGAAGCTGAAGGGATGGAGTGTGGAGAAAGCTTCCCCCTGCAATCTCAGTGAATCCAGACTTCACAAATGATCTGTTAGGAAAAGAATCAAGAACTGTGTGTGTGTGCAGGACAAAGATTATACAACAAGGTTCAGATAGTATACGCATATTCATTGTATGCAAACGATTTGTATCTGCATCGAATCAGTGCTGCACTTGAATATGAATGTAAAGTGTACTTACAGTGAGACGACATCAGGAGGGAAGCTGTGTGGCACAGACCTCACATTGTCACACAAGGCGTTATCTTTGGTGCACGTGCATCCAGAGGGGCATCTCGGCTGTTTGCCTCTTCTGCTCTCCACTAATACCAGCACTGTGGCGACCCACAGCAGAAAACTGTATCCTCTTATGCTCCTGTTTGCATTTCCCATTCTGTCCCGGTGTGTTCCTGAGTGCCGTGGTGTTTTCGCTGGTGATAAGTGCTGGTCTGCTGGACTGACTGGTCGACTCCCCTCAGTTGTGTCCGTGTGATGAATGTCTATGTCTCAGTGTGGCAGGCGCTCATCCAAGCGATTCGTTCTGCTATAACTATAAGGAGCGGGCTCAGATTTCCTTTTAGTTGTGTGCCGATTTGGAAATTAAACCATTTTTTGTCTAAATAACCGAGAGAGGTAAAAAAAAAAAAAAATCAACAGTAAAAAAATGAAAGTGGAAAAAAAAATCCCTTGGCGACGCGGGCTCCTTCAGATCCTGAGAGAATCCCTTTTTGCATCATGATGTACCAGCTGCTATCCAATGGTGTTATTACTGTGAATGCGCATGAACCAAATCCATGAATAAGTGATAGTGAGAATATTCATGAGGCTTTAGAGAGATGCACCTGCGCCCCTCAAGCAATCAGAGGAAGAAATTCTGCTGTTATAGGCCTATTCTTTCATTAAACATATTTTCTATCATTATTATTTCATAGTATTGCATTTAATGAAATGTATTTTAATTATAGCATTATTCAAGCACTATGGATTGTGCATTATAATAGAAACCTATATTATATTATATTATAGGTTTCTATTACGCACAATCCTGTGGATAAATATAAGGTGCTTGAGTAATGTTATATTTAAAATACATTTTATGGAAAGTAATACTGTGTATAAAGGCCAATATATTATATATATATATATATATATATATATATATATATATATATATATATATATATATATATATATATATATATATATATATATATATATATATATATATAGATAGATAGATAGATAGATAGATAGATAGATAGATAGATAGATAGATAGATAGATAGATAGATAGATAGATAAATTATGTCAAGTGGGCTTAAACATGGTCATTGGTCATGTTAATATGCTATGACATCCCCCCATTATAATGTCAGGGGAAATGTGAAAAGCTCAGTTTCTGCAGTTCAAAATTTGACATTTATATGATATATATTGGCCTTTATATATGAGATATATATTGGCCTTTATATATGATATATATATGAGAGGGAGAGAGAGAGAGAGAGAGAGAGAGAGAGAGAGAGAGAGAGAGAGAGAGAGAGAGAGAGAGAGAGGAGAGAGAGAGAGAGAGAGAGAGAGAGAGAGAGAGAGAGAGAGAGAGAGAGAAAAGAGAGACTTAACAATAAGGTTACCTATATACACTATAGTATATTAAAAGTGTTTGTGCATATATAATGACTTAAAATAGATCAATAGATGTTTCTTTCTTACATTCTATGGATTTTTCCCATAGCCATTTGGGAACAGTAAAATGCCTGTCCTGATCACTGCAACTCTGTCAGTGCTTTCATTTTTAGCATTTTTCTGAATAAAAGACCAGTTGTTCTACATGTGAGAAAATGGCACTTCGCCCCCTTATCCCCTCTAATTTCCAGTCACTGAATCTTTACCAATTTCTGGTGTAAACAATTGTGAATTATGATGCGAATAATAAAGTCGGTTTGAAACAAAGAACAACTAAAAACATAGCCTACCCCAAATCCTGTCACTTGTATAAGCTATTTTAACATATTCACATTTAGATCTGTAGTTGTATTCCTAAAATATATAAATACCAATTATTCAGACTCCATAATATTCACACAAATTGAGACAAAAGGATTGGCCTTGATAGTTCCCATCAAAAGCAGCACAACGTAACCATGCATTGTGAACACAGGGAGACTGGTCTACCTTTGTTTTTTCCACGTGGCTTACACGTCATCATTTCGCGCCCGTCGGAGGTTCAGCGGCATGTAAACAGAAACACAGATGAGCGGCTCGGACAAACCAGCTCTAGACCTTGTTAAGGTAGTTTATAAGGCACAAGTTATGCACAGGAATCTGAAGATTTTGTTTAATTTGCGTGCGTTGTTGTGTTGTGGCAGCTTCTCATGCGTGACGTGAAAGTAAAGATATCGCACAGATGATACATGGCACATATTTTCCCTGCATTAATTATAGAACAGAAATGCTCGTGCTTTAAAATGTAGATTGTATAACACTAATAATAAGTGTTAAATGTGGTCTGTTACCTTGAAGAAAAACATATTTATTCGTTTATACGCAATAAACCTTGTAAAGCATGACATATGAAATAAGTCAGAAACGATATTGTACCTTTATTATATATATATATATATATATATATATATAATATATATATATATATATATATATATATATATATATATATATCACGTTACATATGTATATAGCATGCATATATTATATGCTGTGTGGATGTTGTTGTTATTTACATGGCCAAAAATTAAAATGAAATTCTTATACCATATAACTGAAATCAAATCAAATGATCTTCATAAAGGTATAACACAGTTCTTACACAAAATGCATATAAATATCAGTTATTAGCATAACTATCAGTAATTAGCATAAACTATATCTCCCAGTAACATGTTTTACAAAGAATATACAGATCAAACTGAGGGAAAAACATATAATAGCATGCAATACAATGATGATTGACTGAAATTGTTATTATAATTTAAATACATCTTTCTATATTAAATAACTTCTAAACACTATATTAATAAAACTGTGTTAAATGTCACTGCATATTTTTGTGATATGCTGCTCATAAGCATATTTCTACTACTATTATTCAAGTTGTTGATATTTCATCATGTTCAAAATAGTTTATTGTAATGATTTTCCTTTTCAGTCTTTGTTGAAAAGCTCATAAGGATGTTTCTTTGTTGGATTTTTCACATAGCCATTTGAGAACAGTGAAGTGCCTGTCCTGATCACTGCAACTCCTTCAGTGCTTTCATTTTTACCATTTTTCTGAATGAAAGACCAATTGTTCTGGCTTTCCTGTCACTGAATCTTTACCGATTTCTGATAAGAACAAGTGTGAATTATGACACAAATAATAAGGCCGTGTCAGAAGTGACCTTTCCGTGTTGTGTCCCGCTGCTGTTGACTCTGGGTGTTGTGTTTCGTGTGCGGTGCTGAAGTGGCATCAAGGCAGCTGACTCCGTGTATATCTACTTTCTATCTTTGCTGTGGTCAGCTGGCTCATCTTCCCTTTTCCTCCGGTACTCGTTTAGTATATCACCTGACACAAATCACCATATTGGCATTTCACAGATTAACAAATATGTTTAAATGTTGTGTTCTATACCACACTGCACACTATTGTTGGTGATTCTATGCATCAGTGTCCCGTTTTTGTGCTTTGATAATAATTTAGGTCCATGGAGGCGGAGGGTATGACTCTGATTTCAGTGATGATGATGGTGGTGGAGGGCAGTCCAAATATGATGAGAAAAGGTGAGATTTTGTAATATCACTCACAAAAAAAATTATTTTGGGTATCATATTTTTCAGCATAGCATAATGGTAATACCATGTTTTTGAACATGTATGTTTTTTTAAGTCTCTTCTGCTCACCAAGGCTGCATTTATTTAATGAAAAGTTAAATACAGTAATATTGTGAATGTGAAATATTATTACTAAAAATAACGTTTTTCTTTTTAAATATTTTTCACAATTTAATCAATTCCTTTTTATGGCTAATCCGCATATTAGAATGATTTCTGAAGGATCATGTGACACTGAAGACTGGAGTAATGATGCTGAAAATTTAGCTTTGCTTCACAGGAATAAATTACATTTTAAAATATATTATAATAGAAAACAGTAATAATATTTCACATTATTACTGTTTTTACTGTATTTTTGCCTTGGTGAATTTATATACATGTAAGCTACAGCAAATAACGGAATATAATCAGAAAGCATGTAATTAATGATCATTTTAAGTGCTGATCCTCTTGTGTGTTTGGTTTTAGGGCAGGTGCAGATGAGCTGTTACGGAAGCCATTCCAGAAAGGTCGACACACCAAGGTGGCCCATAAAAATGTTGCTGCCCATGAATGGGACAGGTACTGCTTTTGTCCAATCAAAATTGCAAGTCCATAAATTCCATGTGTATACTGAAATAAATATTCCTGTTTTTTTCCTTACAGAGAGGAAGCCAGAAACCGACGGCAACACCTGATATCAATGAACGCTGTATCCTGTCAATGTCAGCTTTTCAAAAAAAAAAAAGAAAGTGTGGTACTGGCAGATTTGTAGCTTTTGAATAGATCTGCATTTCTTTGTGGCTCATTTTGCATTCGATGATTTCAGCTCGTTAGACTGAGAGACCGAATGAGATTATGTAATAAAGTTTTGATTAAAATGCATCGTATAAAGGCCCGGTTACACCAAGATCAGTGACTATAAGGATCACTATTATGATATTTAGAACTATATCTTTATTACTATAGTTATAATTCTTAGTGTGAACGAGCCTTAAGAATGCTAAAAGTGTATTTTTCGTAAAGTTTGACCTTAGTAATAAACAAAGCATAAATATTTTTTTCTTCCGAGTGGCAAGAAAATCCTTAACAGTGTTTTGTTAGTTTGAACGTCACAAGAAGTTTGTCAGCGACTACATTCTGTATTATGGAGGGACGATGGAGGACCTCAAACGATCTACGTGAGTAATTTACTTAATTTGCCTTTTATAGAAACACTGTCACTCTCATGAAAACTAATGAACATTTGAAGGTTAAAGTATTAGTTCACTTTTAAAAAAAACTTTTGCTGATAATTTACACACCCCCATGTCATCCAAGATGTCCATGTCTTTCTTTCTTCAGTCGAAAAGAAATTTTGATGAAAACATTCCAGGATTTTTCTCCATATAATGGACTTCAATGGGAACCAAACGGTTCAAGGTCCAAATGACAGTTTCAGTGCAGCTTCAAAGGGCTTTAAACGATATCAGACGATGAATAAGGGTCTTATCTAGCGAAAACATTGGTTATTTCAAAAATAAATAACAAAGTTTAAGTTTCGTAAGCACAAATGCTCGTCTTGCTCTGTTCTGTGATGCACGTTCGTGACTCTCCTGTTCGAACTCGTTCATCAAAATGAATGAATCTTTTTTCGAGTCATTTCATTCATTCAGCGAACAAAATGACTCGAAAAAAGATTTGTTCATTTTGAATGAGTCTTTTTTCCGAGTCATTTCGTTCATTCAACGAACGAAATGAACTAAAAGACTCGAAAAAAGATTTGTTCATTTTGAACGAGTCTTTTTTCAGAGTCATTTCGTTCATTCAACGAACGAAATGAACTAAATGACTCGAAAAAAGATTTGTTCATTTTGAACGAGTCTTTTTTCCGAGTCATTTCGTTCATTCAACGAACGAAATGAACTAAATGACTCGAAAAAAGATTCATTCATTTTGATGAACGAGTTTGAACAGGAGAGTCATGAACGCGCATCAGAGAACAGAGCAAGACGAGCATTTGTGCTTACGAAACTTAAACTTTGTTATTTATTTTTGAAATAACCGATGGTTTCGCTAGATAAGACCCTTATTCATCGTCTGGTGTCGTTTAAAGCCCTTTGAAGCTGCACTGAAACTGTCATTTGGACCTTGAACCGTTTGGTTCCCATTGAAGTCCATTATATGGAGAAAATCCTGGAATGTTTTCATCAAAAACATTCATTTCTTTTCGACTGAAGAAAAAAAAACATTGGACATCTTGGATGACATGGGGGTGAGTACATGATCAGCAAAAGTTTTTTTAAAAGTGAACTACTCCTTAAAGTGTGCAATTTTTCTGATATGAAATATATGATGAATGAAGTGGTGCACACTTCAGCTTTAGTTCAGCTGCTTTGATTGGAAGTGTGTGTTTCCATGCGCAGGTCTAGAGATAAGACAGATCTGGATGTGGTGAAAGAGAACCACCGTTTCCTGTGGAGAGAGGAGGATGAGGAGGATATGACATGGTAATGTCTGCTTATCTCTATTTGATTTTGATTTTAATCTTGAGCGTTGTTCTTGACCTCTGCACAGTCACCCTAAGACACATTTTCTGAACTGCTTATAGGGAGCAAGAGCTCGCAAAGAAGTACTACGATAAGCTCTTCAAAGAGTACTGTATCGCAGACCTTAGCAGATACAAAGAAAATAAGGTTTGCCTTTTCCTTTTTAACCCTGTAAAGCCTGATATATAGAACATAGTCAGGAAAGTTTGCATTCCTGTAATGTGTTTTTTGTTTTGTATTATATTTGGTTCACCAGGTCCATATAGTATGATATTGGGAAAATATGGAGCTCACACATTTTATTCAGAGGTCCAAAAGCAAAAATATGCAATTGTTGTTGTTATTTATATAGCCAAAAATGTAATTAATGAAATTCTGATAGCTTGTAATGTAAATCAATTAGATTTTTTTAACAGTATTGCACACTTACATAAAATGCATGTAAAAAAATTATAATATTAAAAGCATTTTTTTTCTAAATAATAATTCTCAATCTAATCAAGTAAACCTAGGTTACTTCAGTCCAGAAAGTGTTCATCTTGAAATATTACTAACAATATATTATTGCTAAAAAAAAGTATAAACTATCAATCATGTGCTACAGATGGTTTATTTTGATCATTTTGAGCCATTCAAAATTCACTGATCAAATATGATACTACAGGGTTTAATGTTTATAATGTTAAATACTTTTCTATAGATGTTATCTTTTAGTATCTTAAATGCTCTTTCAATTCTGTATTTACTGAATTAAATCTTTTCTGTTCCTAGTTTGGATTTCGGTGGCGCATTGAAAATGAAGTAGTATCTGGAAAAGGTAATTACATTTTTTTTTTTTTTTTTACTTCTATACTTACATATAAAACTTTTAGGCCTAGTTACACAGACAGGGCTTAGATTAAGCCAGGATTAGGCCTTTTAAAGACATTTAAGTAGCTTTAATAAACGTGCCTACATCTCAAGACAAAACAATTGCACTGACATATTTTAAGATATCTCAGTGCAAGTTGCTTTCAGTTAAAACAGCTCAAACATGCATTTTAGGCTCAAGCCTTGTCTTTAAAATCTGAGCATTAATATTTTCACATACTTGAAGTGTTCTGGTTGCATAAAGAACAAAACAGGTCCAAAATTCAGAGCAAAATCAGAACAATACTGTTCTCAGCCACTAGGTGGTGATGTGGTTTTATCTTGTGTAAAATAACATCCTCATCCTGGTCCACCAAACCAGGGATGGACTGGGGTCCGTGTACGTTGCGTTCATTCGTTTTTCGATTTAATATTGAAAATAGAAAAATGAGAAAACGGCTCATTTATTCATTTTTCGTTTTCCAAAAAAATAAAAAAATGAGAATTCGGCTCGATTTTTATATTTTTATGTTCAGGGATAGAAAATGGAATAATGGCTTGAATATTCGATTTGCACGTGTGGGCGTGCATGAAACGCCCCTTTCCGCTGATTGGTCAATCAAAGATCAACGCTTTCGGTTCTTCCACAGTCCTCCGCTGCTGGACGGATTCTTAAAGTGTTTATTACAAATAAACTCTCTCTCATCCAACAACTGGACTAATGCTAGACACAAATCGCGCTGGGCAGGGCCTAGAAAGGGTTTTCTTCTCGATAGGCATGGATTCGACAATCTACACTAGAGAAATATTAGCTGATTATTTCAGAAATATTATGTAGATTATCTCGCATCTGCACCCACATCATGACCCATCATTAGCCTACTTGGTGACCCACTGACAGCGCGCAGACCAGTATCCATTTAAGTGTAAACATGCAGGAGTCATAACTATTATTTTAGACGGCACATTGAGTTTTGGACAAGGGATGAAGCTGAAATATGATAGATATGAAAAGATATAAATTGCATTATTTAGTGTCCATGTCACTGCACATCTTTTTTGGTTGTTATTCTATTCTTAAGCTTAAGCTTACAGCTTTCATAGCTTATAATCATGTTTACCTATATTCTAATCTTTTTTAAATATAGGCTATTTGTCATCTTTTATAAAAAAAAAATATGGAAATTTAATCGACTAAATTTAATTCGAATAATAAGACAATAAGCTGTTACCAATCAATTTAAATTAGTATCTTTTTTTACAGTCTATGGTATCAACCAAAGAGGCTGCATCTGAATTCTGAACTGGCATGTAGACCTATTAGCCTACTATTACCTGTTTAAAGCTGCTCAGAGGATTTACACAGTAATTACAATTACATAGTATTATGATATTAATATTTTAAATGTAATATTTTGAATATCCTTTTAAATATGAAATTAATGACAAAATGAAACAATACTTAAATGAGAGTAAAACCCCCAGTAGGTGGCAGCACGTAACTGTCTTAATAGTCAGTCACTGAGTCATTCATTCAACCGATTCGTTCAAAACGCTGATTTATTCATGAACCAATTGGCTGTATATTGGACATTGAATCATTCACTCAGTTCTTCCACAGTTTAACAGTTTCCACAGAATAACAGTCATCCGCTGCTGGACGGATTTTTTGACACAAATCGCGTTGGGCAGTGACTAGAAAGGGTTTTCTTCTCTATGTGCCAAAAAAATACTCTGCAGACTCACTCGAACTCGATTCTTTGAACAAATCTGTTGAGTGAATGATTCAATGTTCCATATATGGTTCATGAATGAATCAGCGTTTTGAAGGAATCGGTTGAATGAATAACTCACTGACTGACTATTAAGACAGTTACGTGCTGCCACCTACTGGGGGTTTTACTCTCATTTAAGTATTGTTTCATTTTGTCATTAATTTCATATTTAAAAGGATATTCAAAATATTATATTTAAAATATTAATATCATAATACTATCTAATTGTAATTACTGTGTAAATCCTCTGAGCAGCTTTAAACAGGTAATAGTAGGCTAATAGGTCTACATGCCAGTTCAGAATTCAGATGCAGCCTCTTTGGTTGATACCATAGACTGTAAAAAAAGATACTAATTTAAATTGATTGGTAACAGCTTATTGTCTTATTATTCGAATTGAATTTAGTCGATTAAATTTCCATATAATTTTTTATAAAAGATGACAAATAGCCTATATTTAAAAGAGATTAGAATATAGGTAAACATGATTATACGCTATGAAAGCTGTAAGCTATGAAAAACAAACAAACAAACAACAACAAAACGAATAGAATAACAACCAAAATAGATGTGCAGTGACATGGACACTAAATAATGCAATTTATATCTTTTCATATCTATCATATTTCAGCTTCATCCCTTGTCCAAAACTCAATGTGCCGTCTAAAATAATAGTTATGACTCCTGCATGTTTACACTTAAATGGATACTGGTCTGCGCGCTGTCAGTGGGTCACCAAGTAGGCTAATGATGGGTCATGATGTGGGTGCAGATGCGAGATAATCTACATAATATTTCTGAAATAATCAGCTAATATTTCTCTAGTGTAGATTGTCGAATCCATGCCTATCGAGAAGAAAACCCTTTCTAGGCCCTGCCCAGCGCGATTTGTGTCTAGCATTAGTCCAGTTGTTGGATGAGAGAGAGTTTATTTGTAATAAACACTTTAAGAATCCGTCCAGCAGCGGAGGACTGTGGAAGAACTGAAAGCGTTGATCTTTGATTGACCAATCAGCGGAAAGGGGCGTTTCATGCACGCCCACACGTGCAAATCGAATATTCAAGCCATTTTTCCATTTTCTATCCCTGAACATAAAAATATAAAAATCGAGCCGAATTCTCATTTTTTTATTTTTTTGGGAAAACGAAAAATGAATAAATGAGCCGTTTTCTTATTTTTCTATTTTCAATATTAAATCGAAAAACGAATGAACGCAACGTACACGGACCGACTGGGCCTGAAAAAACAGCTTTAATGTGCTGATCAATAGATGTTGCAGAATTGCAAAACGAAAGCACAGTTCATTTACATAATAATTAAACTATTCAACCTTTAAGTCAACTGATCAGATGGTGAAGGCTTGGCCATAAATGCACTTTAAAATAGGTATGGGGCACATTTGATTACATTTTTATTTCATTTGAGGAAGTAGTAAATGTTGAATATGCTTCATGAATTAGCTTGTTTTTTTCAGTTGAATGTTGACATGTCTTTCAGAGTAATTTAATATTAGATTGTTATTGTTTAGCATTTAGAAATTTCTATGACACTGACCTAATTGTAAGATTATGAGGGTTTGCCTGTCGTAACAAAAATCAATGATTTTGTTGTCTCTGGTTCATGGTTCACGGTTATGTTATCTTAGTAGGTAAACAAGGGTGAAGTACATGTAACATTCATCAAAATTACATAAACAAATCCATGAAGAGGCCCTTAAACGAC